>JAVDBV010087407.1:0-26746 GCA_032619315.1 Piper longum | reverse complement strand
CCAGTCGGCCAGCCACAAAGGTCTAGAAGGCTACTACCACCTCCTCCTCGTCCTCCTCATCGGCCTCTGCATACTCAACACCATCGTCGGAGCTCTCGCCCCCACCAACCTCACCACAGACCTGTGTAGCAGAATCTCCATCACAATCCGAGGCATCTGGTTCTACCAAACAGCATTCACACTGTACGGGTGTAAAACCCGTGACTCGAATCAGGGTTTTATTACAACGAACCAGTCAGTTCGAGTCGAGTCATTTCATAGACCGCACGCTAAGTCGAGATAGCGTGAGTTATGAGCAATGAGAGTCACGTATACCAGAATATATGATGATAATATCGATAAGATGATGTGAGATGGGTTATCAGAATATATGAAAGTATGCAGTAATTTTTCTTTTTATTGATTGGATCGTAGAAATAGTTTTAAGCCGATTAACGCAGTAGGACACGTTATTGGGCAGTTAGAGTGGGTTATTAGTTATAGATCATGTCATTTGGATATTGTGATGGTTGTTTTTATTTTATGGGATTTTCCCTATTTTTTGTTGTTTTTTTTTTGGATTTATTACGAGTTAGTTATTATTTTGACTCGAGTAGGAATCGAGTCAATACTTATTTACGAGATTGTCATCGTGGTGTTTTTCTCCCCAAACCCGAAACTTCTCTCCACCCCTTACCAAACCCTTGCTGTCGCCCTTGGTCGCCGTCACCACCGCCTGACGCTGCCCAGCTCGGCCATGCCGCCACAGTGCCACCCTGACCAACCCCGGCCGCGATCAGGCCGCCACAATGCCAGAATTAGCTGCGACACCGCCACTGTTGTCGAAGCCAATTCACTGCCGTCCGGGCCACACCGACGAGCACCTCATCGACCTCATCGACGTTTCCCCCCTACCCAGTGCCATCGCCGAGGCCGGCTATTGGCCCGATTGGAGCGACTCACCGCACCGGCCAGATTTGGTGCCACTGCCGACGGCCATCGCCATCGCGGTTGGCTGTGTTATCACCAGCATTGGGCCGGGCTCGTCGAGACAAAGCCGACCCTTACCCCCGATTGCCCCACCGTGACAGTCGTCGGAAAACCATTGGAACTTGCCGGAAAACCTTCGGAACCCGCCGGAAAACAGCCAAACTTGTCAGAAGATCAGAATTGCCGGGTTTTCTGCCAGGTTCATCCAATTGAACCTAATCGAACGCCAGATGCCGTTGAGCGCCGAATTCGAGCTTCGACACGTGCAACGAAACCCTAGCCATCGCCGATTGTCGACGACGTATAATTTATTTAATTTAATTATTTAGAGTTAATGATTATTAGTGCAACATGTTAGGATGTTATGATTGAATGATTGATGTGTTATGTATTTTATACTAATAAAAATATGGATGTATGTGATGGTGTGATATTAAAATAAACACTAAATGATTAATTAGGTAGACTAAATAGGTATTGTAATTTAATGCAACCTAGATTAGGAAAACTTGTATTTATTATTATTGATGTATGTTGATTGATGTGTGATTACTGTGTGTATCCTATAGGATGTGTGAATGCATCATGAATGGGCGTTAGTATTTAGTTTTGATGTGTAGGTACAGAGTAGGAGCTTGCCGCCTATGTGCGCAACCACGCTTCGAGCTTCTACCAGGTCCGTTTAGGACTCGTCTCTGATTTATACTATGTTATATTGTAGGTTTGTTTTAATGGCTGCAGGACGAGTTAAGTGGTGTTTTATTGGATCCCACTTAACTTGGGCCATTTAGCAAAATAGTTTTCCGGATTAATAACCCTCGAGGATGAGATCCCTCGAGTTTGTTTTCGAAACTCAAATCCAGCTCACGATGCCTCCGGGCCTATTATATAAATCTCTACAAAGACCTATACGTATATATAGTTTTCGTGTTTTCGATAACTGTACTATGCAAGCAGGCTCGTGCGAGTCGAAGACGGAACTACCAACGACCATGTACGCTAGCGGCATGTGCCAGTCGAAGACCGAAACTACCGACAACCATGTCTGCAGGCATGTGCTTCTCAAAGCTGGGGTATACTGACGACATGCTATGCGAGCGGCGTGTGTTAGTCCAAGCCGGGATTACCGATAGCCGTGCTATGCGAGTGGGTATGGAAATAAGAAACATGACTAAGAATATGACAGCAGTTCCAAGAGACCAGAAAGAGAAATGAGAAAATGCCGAGGCATCAGCAGTAATAGATCAACTCAGTTAAAGATAATTTTAGTTCAGTAAATACTCTTCAGGGACTTCATGATGTTTTCTTTCATATGAGAGTTTGCTCTCATAGCTAGTTTGGTATTAGTTATGTTTTGGACCAGTAGCACTCGTTACTGACATTTCTCTATATATATGTAGGTGAGGATTGAATATTGGATATGTTGGCTTGGATAGAGGAGCAGTTACCTACCTTGTACACTCATACGCATACTCGCCGACAAAATATTTGTTTTGACCATTTTGATTGTTTTGTTGTGGTTTGGGTATGTGGACATGGATAATGATAGCAAGATATAAAAAATATATTATTGCGCATGTGAATAGTATGAACATGTGGGTCGTGACCCAAATGTCGAGAATGCATTGGTATGTTTGAATTAAATATTTATGTGAAAAATATAGTGTACTGAATGAATATTGTTTTACGAAGTAATATACGTTGATTTGACAGGGTGGCCCCGAATTGCACTTTTAGGGGAGATTCTGTCCGTTTTATTTTAGGAATTTTTTATCGATCTTTATTATGGTTGTCTTTAGTATGAGTTGGTTGGTACGTCATCCACGTAGTGGCATGTTAGGTTTCAATACATTTATCCATGCATAACGATCAATATCTTCCATCTTGAGACGCCGAGAGTAGATCCACTCGTGACGGTTCGGTTCGGTTCACGAGCGAGCCGGATTCGGGGTGTTACAACGGGCCAATGATGCCCCAAGGCTGCCGTTTGGTTGGGAATGAGATCAAATGCCGAAGCAAAGAGAGCTAACTCCGAGGGGAGCTCTTTGCCAACTTCTAGCTCTTCTCGGCAGTGTTCCTAGTCTTGGCCGGTGTCATAGTTTCATATGTTATGGTAGCCTCTAGTCACGACCATTCCTAGCTCAAGAGCATGCAAGTTACAGAATTGGAGGAATAGATGTTGATACTAAAATGGATGTGTATATTTTTTTGATCAGATCAATGTGTTTTGTTGAGATATATGTAATGATATTCTTTTCTTCACACTTGTTCGGTTATCCCTCCCCCATAAATATATGAAATTATAATCCCGTTTTAGGCAAAAATTAAAAAAATTTAGAAGACGTGTTTTGTGTCATATGAAGGGAATAAAATCAATGACAAACATTTTTCTTTTTTGGTATGGAGAAAAAGGGTCCCAAAGGGAGAAAGAGAAAATTGTATGGATTGAAGAAAAGGCAAATATTTTGTTGAAATTCACTTGGAATCGTCAATAGCAGATTTACCAAGTTTTTAATCGGTGATATTATTTTGTTATTCTTTTTATTTGTGATTAATACCAATTGTGTAGAAATTAAAATAAGTTGGTATTGGTGAGTTTGTTATCTCTTGGATATTTTCTGTATCAAGTTGCGATATAGTGAAATTAATCAGGCCGTATACCCGTGGTTTTTCTCCAGATTTAGAGGTTTTCATGTAAAATGGTGTTGCTCATTTTGGTTGGTATTTCTTTTTCCTATGTCTACTTTGATTTGTACTTCTCATCCATTATGTGTTGAAATAGGGATTTAAGTGTTTTGTTAATCCCAACAAGTGGTACATAGCCCAGTTGTTTGGTTGTAGCAAATTTTGGGTTGTGGATATTTTTGCTCGTTAAGTATTCAACAAAATTTTTAAGAGCCTAGTTGGTGTGTTTGTGATTTATATTTCATCAAAATGACTGATGAGAAGCATGTTAAGATGATATCTCTTAAGGAGCTAAGTAACTAGCACTATTGAAAAAGAAAAATGATTAGTCATCTATATTCCAAGAATTTGTATGAATCTATCACTAGTTAGAAACCGGAAAAAGTGATTGATAAAGAATAGAATAAGTTGGATAGGAAGGTTATGACCTATTTGAGACAGAGTAGATGAAGTTATATATCATCATGTTTCTAAATTTACATCTTCAAAAGCTACATTGGATAAACTTCAAGAAGTTTATGAGAGAAATACTGCTGAAAACAAGACCCTTTTAATAAGGAAATTAGTGAACTTGAGGTATAAGGATGGAAGTGACATAAGTGAGTATCTCAATGAGATGAAGAGTATTATTACTCAACTTGCTATGATGAAGATAACTTTAGATGAGGAATGACAAGCTATCCTACTCTTCAACCCATTACCAAAGAGCTGTGAAACATTGGTGATATCTTTGAGCAATGCTACTCCAAATGGAAAACTCACAATGGACATGGTAACAAGCATTTTACTAAATGAGGAGGTGAGGAGAAAATCTCTACCAACTTCAGGGTCTCATGTATTAGTGTTAGAAGAAGTAAGAGGTAGATCAAGAAATGGGGACGCAAACAAAAGGGATAAGACTCGAAGAAGGTCTAAATCCAAGAAGAACTTGAAGGACCATTATTGTGACAAGGTCATATCAAAAAGGATTGGTGAAAGCTCAAAAAAGGTTTGAAAAATAAGGACAATAAGGATCAAGGAGAAAATTATATTAATGTTGTATATGGTGAGTTGGTGATTCTTTCTAATTGTGGGAATGATTGTTTAATAGTTGATTGTGATGCTAGTTGGGTAGTTGATTCGGAAGCATCATTTCATGCAACTCCAAGTAGATGTTTCTTTTTTACCTATAAACCTTCAGATTTGGGTATAGTGAAGATGAGAAATAATGATACTTCCAAATTTATGGGATTTGGAGATGTGCATATAGTAACAAACATGGGTTACAAATTGGTGCTTAAAAATGTCAGATATATTCTAGATTTGAGGATAAGTTTGTTGTCAAGTTGTCAATTAGAGTGCTTGATGATAAAGGATTTGGTTCATAATTTACACAAGGTGTATGGAAACATGTAAAATGTTCTCTTATTGTTGCTAAAGGGAATTAAGTGTTGTAGTTTGTATAAGACTGAGATGAGTTTAGTTCGAGGGGAGGTTAATAGCTCATCACTTAATTCCACTGCTAATTTGTGATACCATCAATTGGGACACATGAGTGAAAAGGGACTAGAGATATTGAAGAACCTAAATCTTCTTCTCAAGGTCAACAACATCACAATTTGCTCTTGTGACCATTGTTTGGTAAGGAAACAACATAAGATATTATTTGCAAGCACAAGTACAATAAAGTCAGGAGTTCTTGAATTGGTACGCACTGATGTGTGTGGGCCTATGGAAGTAAAATCTCTTGGCAGTTCTATTTATTTTATCATTTTTATTGATGATACTTCTAGGAAGGTGTGGCCTTATAACATGAAAAATAAAAGTGATATTTTTTACATCTTTAAGAATTTTATGTATTGGTTGAAAGAGAAACCGATAAGCTCTTAAAATGTCTTAGAAGTAATAATAGTGGTGAATATTATTCTATTGAGTTTGATGAATATTTTAGCAAGTATAGGATTAGGCATGAAAAGACAGTTCCTTGTACTCTCCAACATAATGGAGTGGTTGAAAGAATGAACAAGACCATCTTTGAGAGGATTAGAAATACGTTGTCTTCAGTTAAGTTTCCTAAAAGCTTATGGGGTGAGGCCATGAGCACTACTTGTTATTTAACCAACAGATCTCCCACACATGCCCTAGACAATGACATATCAGAAAGGGTTTGGAGTGAGAAAAAGGTTAATTATTCTCATTTAAGAGTCTTTAATTGTAAGGCATTTGCACATATGCCCAAAGAACAAAACGCTAAGCTTGACTCTAGAGCCGTTGAATGTATTTTCCTGGGATGTAGTGATGATAAGTTTGGATAAAAAAATAAAAAACTAATTCGAAGTAGAGATGTAGTTTTTAGAGAGGATCAAACAGTTGAGGACTTTGGTAAGGAAAAAGTTCCTCAAACAAAATCTCAGGAAAGCTTGGAAAAGATAAAAGAACATTTAACCTCAACTAGAAGTGAAAATGAGGCTCAATATGACACAATTATTCTCCCAACTAATGATGATGAGGGTGAAGATGAGATGACTGATGATATTTCTAATAAGTTTATTAATAATGTTGGACAAGAATAGACGGATTATGATCAAGGGGACTCAATTAATGTGAGCAGATTAGTTTGTGAACTAGTTCTAACAATATATCCATCATCAGAATATGTGAAAATCACTAAATATGGAGAACTAGAAAATTTTAGTGAGGTCAAAGTTCATGTAAAAAAGGAGTAGTTAAAGGTAATATAAGATGAGATTAAATCTTTACATGATAATCACACCTATGAGTTGGTGGATCTTCCTACGGAGAAGAGAGTATTAAAGAATAAAAGGGTCTACAGGATCAAACATAAAGAAAACAACACACAACCAAGGTACAATGCAAGGTTGGTGGTAAATGGCTTTGGACAGAAGAAAGGTAATGATTTAGATGATTTTTTTTTCCTGTTGTTAAAATGTCTTCCATTAGAATTGTTCTGGCTTTGGTTGCAAGTTTGGATTTGGAAGTTAAACAATTAGATGTAAAGATGACCTTTCTTCATGATGATCTTGATGAAACCATATACATGGAGCAACCAGAGGGTTTTAAAATCAGAGGAAAGGAATAGATGGTGTGCAGATTGAAAAGAGTTTGTATGGTTTTTGAAGCAAGCTCCTAGACAGCGTTAGAAAAAGTTTAATTCTTTTATGCAAAGTAATAAGTACAAGAAGTTTATTTTTGATCACTGTGTGTTCATCAAGATGTTTGATGATGATGACTCTATTATTCTGCTACTTTATATTGATGACATATTGATTGTAACACATGATAAAGCTAAGATTACAAGTTTAAAGATGAACTTGAACAAATTCTTTGTAATGAAGGATTTAGGATCAGTAAAGTAAATCCCGGGAATGTCCATTCGGTGTGACAACAGAGTTAGAAAGCTTTAGGTGTCACAGGAAAAGTACATAGAAAAGGTGTTTGAAAAATTCAATATGAAAGATGTAAAGCCAGTTAGAGTTCAACTTGGTGGTCACTTCAAGTTGAAAAAAAGTGACTTAAGTAAAATAGAAATGAAAGAAATGACAAAGGTTCCTTATGCTTCTACTATTGGAAGTTTAATATATCTGATAGTTTGTACAAGGCCAGACATAGCATATGCAGTAAGAATGGTTAGCAAACAGTTAACAAATCCAAACAAAGAACATTGACAAGCAGTTAAATGGATAATGAGGTACTTGAGAGGTACATCCAAAATGTGTTTGTATTTTTGAAGTAATAAACATTTGTTCATTGGCTACATAGATGCACACATGGCAGGTGACTTGGAGATAAGAAGGGCAACATATGAGTTTGTTGTTAATTTTGTTAATGGGGTTGTGTCATTGCAATCTAGGTGTTAAAAGTGTGTTGCATTATCTACAACTGAAGCTGAATTTATTGATACGATAAAAGCTTACAAGGAGATGCTATAGATGTGAATAAAATTGGTGTTTAAGAAAGATACATTGCCTACTGTGATAGCCAGAGTGCAATTCACTTGAGTAAAATTTTAAGTTTTCATTCAAAGAGCAAACATATTAATGCGAGATATTGTTGGGTAAGAGATGTGTTGGAAAACAAATCTCTTTAGCTAACAAAGATTCATCTTCAAAGAAATATTTCAGACATGATGACTAAAATTGTGTCAAAGGAGAACCATGTTTATTATAGAAATGGAACAGGCATGGATGAAGTTTCCCAAGCCAGCTAGAAGTATTTCATGGAGTCGGGATTAGGAGGTTTGTTGGGTTGTCCCTCCCCCATAAATATATGAAATTAGAACCTTGTTTTAGGCAAAAACCAAAAAAAAAAAATTAGAAAATGCATTTTGCGTCGTATGAAGGGAATAAAAACAAGGACAGACACTTTTCTTCTTTGGTGTGCAGAAAAATGGTCACGAAGGGAGAAAGGAAAACTTGTGTAGATTGAAAAAAGGTAAATATTTTATTGAGATTACTTCCAATTATCAATAGTAACTTTGCCTAGTTCTTAATCGGCAGTATTCTTCCGTTATTCTCTTTATTTGTAATTAATACTAATTATGTAAAAATTATAATAAATTGGTATTGGAGAGTTTGCTCTCTCGTAAATATTTTTTTGTATTAAGTTCTGATATAAAGAATTTGATCTGATCACATGCCCTATATTTTTCCCCAGGTTTGGGGTTTTGTATATAAAATTAGTATTATCTATTTTGGTTGGTATCTCTTTTTCCTTTGATACTTCTCATTCATTATGTACTGAAATGAAGATTTAGGTGTTGGTTAGTCCCAACAACATTCTTGTTTCTTACTCTCAAATAGTTGGAAACCGATGATACAAAAGGGGAGATTTTGGTTTATTTCTCTTCATTAGAATGTAAACAAAGAAATGCTCGGATATCAGAACTGCTCGTCTTTTGTTTCTTCTAATTTATCGGCTTTGTGCCCTTTCAAGTACACACTAAGGTATAGTAATTTCTCAGCACTTTTGTGAATAAACGTTCTTAATTCAGTTTTACGAACATCAGAATCATTCACCTCTTTTGTTTTTCCGACAATGGTGTTGGTTCCTCGCATTGGGATGGTCATTCTCTAGTTTTTGGATGTATTGGATCCCCATAAAGTTGAGAGAAATATTACTGGTTTACTCTTGGTATGTGGAACTACAAATTTTTCTCAAGATAGACCATCAAATATATCATATAAAAATAAATCTCTAATTGTCTCAATTAAACCCGTACGGATTAAGAAATACAGAGCGAACAATTCCCATCAGCAGTGATCTCTACCCGTCTACCCTCTTGGGCCTTGCCCGTTGCCGCAACCGCAAGCTATAATAACCGACCCGAACTACCACACAAAACTCCGTACTAAACCCGGTTCAATCCGCAGCCCGAAAAAGACAGCCAGCCGAGTGCCGTCCGTCTCCTCTCTCATCGTCCTCCTTCTTGCCGGACAAGCAAAACCGCATTGGACGAGACCGGGCCCCATCAAATCCAACGGTGTCATCACTCCCAGCCCCAAAATCAACGGTCTGGTTTCTTCCTTACCCGACAATTGCGCCAGCTCGGACCATTTCTCGAAGTCAGCCATGGGCGTCACTCTATCGCCCCCACCTCCTTCTTCCCCACTAAAACCCTAATCAACCCACCCATCTCCGGCGACGACCGCCACCACCACCGGCGGCGGTGGTGGTAGAAAAGGGGAAGACGGGAGGAGGTGAGATATCTGATACCTTGACCTGATTAATCGGATAGATAGCTTACCGACTTTATTAGAAACCGAGCTCGCCGCGAAACCATGGCGTCTAGAGCGATCGTCAGGAGGAGGAAGCCGGTGTTGGACCAGTTGGGCGGCCAATCCCGCTTGATTTGTTCTAGCCATGGCGAGCGGGGTGCTCTGAGTGAACAGCCTTGTGGAAGTGTTGATCGGAATATGGAGGTTGTTGATGCGAGTTTCGGCACGAAGGGGCGTTCGATGGGTTTGATGACACTGGATTCATTGAACAGGAAGTTTCATGGATCTTCCGATTTTGGGGTGTGTAATTATCAGAGGCAGCGGATGTGGTTTTCTTGTTTGGGGGATCGGTTGGTGTATGGGGTTGGATCGACAAGGGCGGCTTCGACGGCCACGGCCGGGCAGCCTGATTTGGGCGATGAGGACAAGGATGAGAAATGTAGTAAGCAGACCAAGCAGGCCTCGCCGGAGGAATGTGACCAGGCAGTTGAAGGGCTCACCACTGTCAAAGCCAAAGCGAAGGCCAAGCAAGTGCAGGATTCGCAGAAAGATGCCAAGTATGTGTTGAAGAAGATCTGGTCTACGATTTTGGGTATTGGTCCAGCATTGAGAGCTGTAGCTTCAATGAGCAGGTTGATTTCCTTCCTTTTTTTTTGGTCATCTGTGTTTGTATGGTGATTACTATGTTGTTCTATAATGCAGTACTGATAAATGTTACGAATTCAGGGCGGACTGGGCGAAGAAATTGAATCATTGGAAGGAAGAATTTGTGTCCACGATGCAACACTACTGGCTAGGTACAAAGCTGCTATGGGCTGATGTGAGAATCTCGTCGAGATTGTTATTGAAACTTGCCGGAGGAAAGAGCCTCTCGAGGAGGGAGAGACAACAGCTGACGCGGACAACCGCGGATATCTTCCGACTCGTTCCTTTTGCCGTGTTCATAATAGTCCCTTTCATGGAGTTTTTACTGCCTGTATTTTTGAAGCTGTTCCCAAACATGCTACCTTCAACTTTCCAGGACAAGATGAAAGAGCAGGTATAGATTGTGTTAGTTTATTGATGTCTTTAATGCATGTGCTAGTAGAATGTGGAACAGAATTAAAAATTTCAATACTTTCAATTACTTCTCTGAGAAAAGCATATGTTGTCACAGAAAATTCAAATTGCCGTCACTGACTGACAGACCCTTGCATGTGCTCCAATTGTTTGTGCTTAATGTAAAATAAATAGGTTTTACTTACCCATTCATCAGGGATGTGAAACAGCAACACAATGGAATCTACCAGAAACCTTTCTTCATACTTCTTTGTTTGTTTGACTTGTAGGAAGCATTGAAGAGACGGTTAAATGCAAGAATCGAATATGCAAAATTTTTGCAAGATACAGTTAAGGAAATGGCAAAAGAAGTCCAGATCTCACGTAGTGGGGAGATTAAAAAGACCGCTGAAGATCTTGACGACTTTTTGACCAAGGCAATTACTAAAACTTTCTATTCACCTTTGATTCTATTTTCATTTTTCTCAATGATACTTTTCATATTTCTTTTCAAATGAAACTGCATAAGCTCAGTAATATTGATTTGTTCATCTGTTTTCTGATGCTTTATGTAGGTCAGAACTGGGGCACGTGTATCTAATGATGAGATCTTAGGCTTTGCAAAGTTGTTCAATGATGAACTTACTCTAGACAATATTAGCAGGTTACTAGTTTTGTAGTCTTTATTTTTTAGGAATAAATTTTTGGATCACTTAGAGCTTTGTTTTCATGGTATACTAGTAGGCATTATCTATTTAGACATATTGTCTCCAATAAAAGCTATTTTTAAACAGGCCTAGGTTGGTGAATATGTGCAAATACATGGGAATCAGCCCTTATGGAACAGATGCATATCTTCGATATATGCTTCGGAAGAAATTGCAACAGTAATATCTTACCTCTTTTTGTGCAATTAGGGTTTTTATGTTTTCTGATTAATCATGCTACTTCATTATTGCATAGTGATTTTCATGCCGACCTGCAGTCAAATACCAAGAAGAAAATAATTTATATTATTTTCTTTCTTAGATGCAACCATGTGGAGTATGCTTGATATGGGATATTTCTCATTTTTTTTTTTCAGTTTCTTACATCCATTTGGATCAGGTCTTCTAAATTGCAAGATTATGTGTTACTTTTTCCCAATGACAATTACATGTGCGTTCATTTCTGACTAATTTGGGCTTTGTTTGTATATATATACAGATAATTGACAGCATTGATCTTAAATGCTAACAAGCTTGAACGTCACTGACACACTTTGATCTTAATAATTTCTTCTGGGGGCAAATATTAGTCCTTTTCGTTGATACCTATTATTTGTAATGATGACAATTTGCTATAGCACGTGTTACTATCATTCATAATCATTATCTGTGTGCCCTTATTGATTTGGAAAATCAAGCTTTGGAGAAGTGTGTTCTTATCATAGAAAGATACGCTTGTTAAACTTATGTAAATTTTGTTACTGTATCCTTTGGGCAGGATTAAGAATGATGATAAGATGATACAGGCTGAGGGTATAGAGTCTCTTACAGAGGCTGAGCTTAGGCAAGCTTGTAGAGAGAGAGGCCAACTCGGGCTGCTCTCAGTAGAGGAGATGCGCCAACAGGTTCAATTTAAATGCTTGGACTTGTATTGATATTTATACGGTGTTCATGCTTATTTCTTCTCCTACCACTAATTAAGACAAAGTGGAAGGTATCCTTGCTCAATATTTTTGTCAAACGGCTGTCCTGGAGAGAACTTCCTTCTGCAACTTAAATTTTGTATTTGTAAAAGATAATATGCTGCTGTTTTTTGCTCCTAACACATCCTAAACTCCATTGCTTGTTGCGACAAATCAATCTTTCAATTGAGACACTTACTCTTTTGAGTGTATATTTGGTTGTAATTAAATTAGGCCATTAAAGTTGTAGGTGACCATTTTTCTTAATTATTACATGCTACAACTGCAAATTCTCTAGAGAAAAAATGGAAGAGCATAAGCTAGCAATCTATCCATCAGACATGCGCATTGCTATCCCGCTTGTCTCAAAAACAAGAAATAATTATTACTTTTTTAATATTTTGAATATATGTAGGCTTCGTGCAAGATATCCTAGCTTGTTTTTGTGTGAACATTCAATCAATGTTTTGCACTAAAATAGGTAGATTGTTATGAACTTTTAACGTGACAGCCAACAGATTTTGATTTTGTGATCTGGAAGTTTTGAGATAATTTCTCTAACATAAAATGCAGGGTGAACGCTTTATTCTGTACGAATTCATGTTATATTCATCCCTTTATTGTCTTCTCATTTAATGCCTTTTACTTGCAGCTAAGGGACTGGTTGGACTTATCTCTCAATTATTCTGTACCATCTTCTCTGTTGATTCTTTCACGGTAATTGAAATTTATTCAGCTAATGTTCTAAGGCTGTTTCATGTTTTTGATCTTTTTTCTGATGCTGACACTCTTTTGTTTAGTGCATTTACCGTGTCTGGAAAGTTGAGGCCAGAGGAAGCTGTTCAAGCTACTTTATCATCTTTGCCTGATGAGGTTGTAGATACAGTCGGCGTTACTGCATTGCCTTCTGAAGATTCTGTTTCAGAGAGGAGAAGAAAATTGGAGTACCTAGAAATGCAAGAAGAGCTCATCAAGGTTTGTCAGAGTCAAACTTCTCAAATGTTATTACTGTCCTAGTTTTTGTCCCTTATAGACCTTTTTGTATTCTTTATGGACCAGTGCTTTGTTCTATAACTTCTGTTTTCAGGCTTACAACTGCCTGTTGAATTTCTGTTTTCATCTATATTTTGGCATAAGATTATTATCTTTCTGTCCAACAGTTTATGTAACTAGAGAGGCTGTAGAGGCTTGTAGGGCGATTCATACTTCTTTTGACTTATTCTTTCATTACATTTAACTCATTGAAATTCTGTACTAATTTCTGTAGTTAAGAGATGCAATATACATGTTGAAACCTGTTAAGTTTATGCCTATCTTAGATGGTTTAGTCCTGAGAGAACTTTTAGATATTTATATTTGCTTTATTGATGAGCTTTATGTCTGGACCTACTCTGGTTTTTGCATATTTATGAGTTTGTATAGCCTAATTACCAATAGGATTGAAAAGCTTTCATGTGTCCAATACCTGGGTATTTGTCAAAGGCAATTGCACATGTGTCTGACGTGTAACAAACAGAACACAAATTGACAATAATTAATTTTTTTAAAAGTGATTCTCTGTGGATTCTTCAATCTTCTTTCCATCTGGAATATAAATAGGTTTTCTTTGTTTCTTTCAACATTTTACTGCTATCGAACATTTCCTAAAGCTAAATGTCACTCTTTAATAATCCTATTGCAGGAAGAGGAAGAGAAAGAGGAAGAAGAACAAGCTCGGTTAAAGGAAGCAGAACAAGGTCAGTTGATGGAAGCTGAAACAGTTCAGGAAGATGTAGCTTTAAATGAAATGGTGTTATCAACGGCAAGAGAAGCACAGGAGCTTGCAAAGACAAAGACATTAGAGAAGAGAGAACAACTATGTAATCTTAGTCGGGCATTGGCAGTGTTAGCTTCAGCATCTGTAAGAATGAATATTTTTCTACATGTGGGTTGTCCTTATTTGACCTTTTACTTGGAAAAATAATTGATTATTCTTGCTGGATCATTTGACAGTCTGTTAGCCAAGAGCGTGAACAATTTTTGAGTCTTGTGAATAAAGAGGTATATTCTTTATTGTTAAATGGTCTCATTTTCGTGTTTGCCATCTTTATGGACGTCTTTTATGATAATAGTGATATTTTGACACCTTTTATGTCATTGTTGCTTACAGATTGAACTCTATAATAGCATAGTAGAAAAAGAAGGAACTGAAGGCGAAGAAGAAGCTAAGAAAGCATACAAAGCTGCCAGAGAGGAAACTGATCATGTGACAGAAATGGCTGCGGAAAACAAGGTTTCTTCATCATTAATTGACAGGGTAAGGCTTAGCTTATAGCTGGTCTCTTTCATGACTTCTATTATTGTTCAGTACAGTAGACTATTTTTTCCCTTTTTGAACAAGAAAATTAAATTTTGCTGTAATGGTATTGGGTGAATAGTGACTGTATTGACGATGCAATGATTATGCTGTGTTGCTTGGTATTTTAGGTTGATGCCATGCTTCAGAAGCTTGAAAAAGAAATTGATGATGTCGATGCTAAAATTGGTGATCGATGGAGAATACTTGATAGGTATTATTATTATTTTTTTTTTTGGATGAGGTCTTGATAGGTATTAAGCTTTCATCTAGTTTTATGTGGTCATATTTTATTTTATGAAGTTTTATTACTAATTTTCAAGTGTGATGTTGGTAGAAAAGAGGCAAAAGGCTTGTATTACAAGTGTAACAGAGATCTTTGTTAGTAAATTCTGATTAATGCTTTACCACCACTTATGTTATGTAAGGGATTATGATGGCAAAGTGACCCCTGAGGAGGTAGCCGCTGCAGCCATGTATCTCAAAGATACCATAGGAAAAGAAGGTGTCCAAGAACTCATCAGCAATCTTTCCAAGGATAAAGGTAAGTTGATTTTGGATTTCAATCAAGGTAAACTTTGGTTGTTGAATCAGGCTAATACATAGATTGCTTGTTTCTTCTGATCAGATGGTAAGATTCTTGTGGAGGACATAGTTAAGCTAGGTACTCGAACAGAAGATTTGGAAGTGGAAGAGATTCATGTGTCCGAATCAACATGCCCTTAAAAAGGATTTACAGCAACTTTGAATCAAAGTTTGTTAGTTTTTTTTATTACAGTCAGTAATTTTGGCGATGGAAATAGATCAGAGAACATACCAGAATTTGTGAAACGAGGAAGGCTAGTATATGGTTCACCGTCTACTTTTGTGGGCGGTAAAAACTGCACCTATGGCTTTGAGATTTTAAATATTGTCATAGGTGATATGTGAGTGAATATAGCATTTTATTATTGGAAGCAGTTGTTGAAAGGCCAAGCCTAACCATATAAATATATTTATCGTGAATGTAAAAAAAAAATTGATTGAACTGGTATAGAATGCGAATACAGGTTTTTATTTTTATTTTTGTTTTTTTCCTTTTCCTTTTTATTTTAATGCCAACGCAGGTTTTATGTGAAGACTTGACAGAGTTTTAGTTGTGGGATTCATTCATTTTTAAAATCCACAAAATTATTTTCTGGTTGCGCACAAATTGTGTTAAGGATTGTGCTAGTATTCTGAATGAATCCTGCTGGACGGCAGTCATAATATGGCACAGTATTTTGCGGATGAGGTGGTTCAGGTGAACTATGCTTCTTCTTCTTCTAACGTTAGTGGGTTCATTTCAGATGATATAATAATCTTCTAAGTCGGTATTTTTGCCTCCAGTTCTTTACCAATTTTTTTGTTAGATGGTAAGTTAAACATTGAATCCTTGTATATGCAAATTTTGAACGACGAATAATAAATTTCTTTTTCTCCTCTTTCAGCAAGATTCTTCCACTCACAACTGTCCCTCTCCTTTTTCAATCTGTTTTACCCAGTCTTTTATTTCTTCATCGATTCCTTGGAAGTGAGCAAAATTGAACGATTCGAAGACGCAATCTGGAGGTTGAAAATTTCTTTGTTCAACCTTAAACTATACCAAGCTCGGGAAAGAAAAAGACGAAGAAGAGAAAACCTTGCACTATAACAAGCTCTGGAGGAAACATGGAGCCATCATCAAGTTGAACCTCCATGAAGTACACTTATTTGGGTGCATAAACGTCAATGGGGTTTCTTAATCAACACAACATAAGCCCAGAAACAAGATAAGCAAAAACAGTAACAGGGATGATAGGTATATCAGGTTGTTACAAGATAAAAGGACACTATTAATGCCAAAGCTATACGAAAACATAAAAGGAGCAATGGTGCGCACACGGGTATTTTGGAGCTCTTGATTTCAAATAGCAAAACGTTATAAGTCACGGAAATTCTCTCTCCAAATTCAGTCTTAATTGAAATGGGGACTATGAACCCATAATCATGAAAATCTACCAGAAAATTCAATTAATTTCTTTGTAATGCTGGAACATGAGAATGGTTCATCGTTAAGTTTCTTTCCACTGCCCAAAATTGAAACTTAGGAAGTAGAGTGGGCCTCCTCCACCTCTGATATTTTTTCCCTTTACTATCATTTTATTATTGCTAGTGCATTAAGTTAAAATATAAAGAATAGTAATAGAACGCTAAAATTATGGACTTCTATCTTTTTTCTACTCAAGAAGGTTGAGACCCGAAGAAGCCTAATCTATGATTTAACTTCAGACCGAAAATTAACAAAAGATTGGTGTTGTTTAAACTGGATATAATTCGAATTTTGAAATTTGTTTGAAACCAGATCTGGATACTGATATTCTTAATCAAATATTATTTTCATTTTTTTAAAAAATCAGATTAATTTTTTTTTTAAAAAAGTCAGAATTTGCTTATCACGTCCTTGTACTTGCTCCATGTGTAAGCAAATTTTTAACAATATAACTCGTGGACATAATTTTACTTCCGGTTAAAAAAAACCACAATATTTATTTGGAAATTTTCATTTAGTCTACTTAATATTTAATTATGATTCAAGGAAAAATTCAAGTGAGATAAGTGATTACCATATATACAGGCATAGCTCAGGGGCTGAATGGAGCGGATTAGAGTTGAAAATACACAAGTGTTATCATAATCATGGTAATTCTATCTGATGGCCCATTGGGCTGTTAGTGGAGTCCAGCTTATTAAAACTAAGCCCATCTACCGGTCTACCCATTTACTTTATACTAATAATATTAATATTTAATACGAAGACCTTAACAACAAAATCAGAGTGGCGCAGCGGAAGCGTGGTGGGCCCATAACCCACAGGTCCCAGGATCGAAACCTGGCTCTGATAAATTTATTTTTTTTCCCTTAAAGCATGGAGAGCCTTCCTATAAAATTTTGCTGGACTGCATCACTTTTTCTTTCTTCGATTCTGAAAGTTTAGTTTCTAACTCTGTGCTAAAATCATGCACTTTCTGGGCTCGTACAATTGTTGTGCTCATCATCTTAATTTGTACCGACCGTGATGTTTTTGCCAATTAATGGACCCATCTCACTTTGTACATGGACTGCGTGAAAGATTGTGTCACACATTCAATTTTGCCCTTAGTAGAAAAAGTGGGGTTTACACTTCCCCCAGGGAAAAAAAAAGGCGTCCTAAGTGTATAATTTGTTCTCCACGAGTATCAAATATATAGGTTTGTATATCTTAGGAACCTTTCTCTGTGATTCTCCAAGAATATATCGTAGGCTGTACATTCCTCCACAGCAATATAGTCCATGGCAACCGGTGCCTATGTAATAATGGAGTATACTTTCGAAGGTGGAGGACAGTTGGTGGTTAACATGGACTATGATATTATTTTAAATATTTTAGATAAATGTCCTAATGTTCATATGCCTGTGTTTTTTAATTGTGGAAAAGAAAATTAAATAGCTACTGTACATTTTTTACCTTGATGAAAAAAATAAAGCCCTAGATCTGTCGAGGGCAAAAAATGATATTTTCATTAATCTCTCTTTCCCATGGTTTTGAGGAATTTTTGGAAGGTGACAACTGACAAGTCTCTGCGACACTAGTAACTATGTTGATAGCTGCTCCTGAAACTGCAACAAAGGCCATCTCACTAAGCAACTAGATTAATACAAAATAGAATCAGAGTCCCTCCAAGCAAATGAAAAGAACTGGAATCACTAATATTAGATGTTTAGATGATAAAATGACTTCTTCTGCAAAGCCCCAAGAAAAACACACAAACACAGCTAAATATGGGTTTTCTTTTTACAAAATGGTTTATAAATTATTTTGTTTTTTTTTTTAAAAACACCTAAGGGTGTCAAATTATTTTCAGGAAATAGTTCATCAACCACAACTCCCAACTTATATATTTCAGGGAAGCTAGTAAAGAGATTATATTCTAGTAAACCAGAGCGCTATAGAAGGAATGAAAAAGAACCCATCCAGTAATAGTCTAGTCACCGGCAGCTGTGCTTCAACAGAGCTGCTAACTGGAGACTGCTCGTCCCCATGGCCATGGCAGTCTTTTAGATTCCCTTATTACTTATACTTATATAGATAGATAAGTAGATTAAACATTTTTAACGACATAATATATGGAAGACTTAATAATAGTAATATAAATCGTGTAATCAACACTATCGAGGCGATATATTAAATTCACGGCTCACCTCAATAACACATGCAGAGCCCCCAACGACCATTAGGTATATACATACAAAGTAGCGAGTAGCGACATCTATGCATCCCAACAGATTCTCCGCAATAATCAAACGTAAGGAGAACCGAACAAAGTAAACAGCTTTCATTACAATTGATCGAGCAGAAACAACGTTGTGCTTTCATCGAGTTTTTGCGTAAAAAAATAAATCCTGAGAGGGATCCTCTTGGACACGAGTAATAACAATCGCCCTAAAAAAACACAAGACTTCAGAAACAGTAATTAAGACATTTCTCACGCACACTTTTTCTAAATCATGATAGTCGCGCATCTCTAAGCTCTTTGCAACGTGGAGTGAAGCAGAATACAAGTAAAATAGTATATTTTATTTCCCAAACATTTCACAAGCAGAGATACATTAATAACACAGTATTAAAATTGCAACAAACGACACAATTCACACGTCAGTGATAACAGAAATTAAAACACCTCACACACAAAGTAGGCTCTTATTGCAAATCATACTAAATACGGCCAACCAGACTCTTTAGACACAGAAACTGAAGCAGAACACGAGATTCCAAACGAGGGCAACCCGAGCTTTTGAACCCCAACCTATAATTGTCAGCCCACAACCTTCCTTGAATAGCTTTTTACGGATTGTAGCTCATGAGAACGACAAAGAATATCAGGCCTGGGATCATGCCGTCCCCCTCCTGCTTTCAATGGCAGTTGCGGAGGTGGTGATGGTGATGACTTTGTCACTGGCAGCAGTCTTCCTTGTTTAATGGTCATCTGCTCCATTCTTTCTGCACAGCTCGTGACTGCAGAATTTTTACTCCCGTAATTGGATGCTAACAAAAGCAAGGAAAGAAAGGATAGGTAATTGCATGCTGAAACAAAACCTAGACAAAACTAGTCCAGATCATGCTAGCCATAATACCGATTGAATATACAAGCCAAACACACTGAACAGGCAAAACATTCAAAATGAAGCTAGTACCTGAATTGTTTCTTAATGGTGGCCGGTAACGTGGTTGCTGCTTGGCACAGCTTGTACCATCCTGATTATTTGCACCCAATGAAAAACCATATTCAGTAAAATGCCGGTAATAATCATTAAACAACAGTGATCGTGTT
Organism: Piper longum; assembly: GCA_032619315.1. Classification (NCBI taxonomy): domain Eukaryota; kingdom Viridiplantae; phylum Streptophyta; class Magnoliopsida; order Piperales; family Piperaceae; genus Piper; species Piper longum. The sequence continues at coordinate 6,967 of JAVDBV010087407.1, read as the reverse complement.
CATATATAAATAAAAATGCCCTAATCTTGTGCTCAAAAAGAGAGAGTAAAACCTATAACTCACACCTGATGATTCATCTCAAGCTTTCTTTGAACAACAGAGTTAAATGGTCTACTTGTCCTTCCTGAAGCAAAGTTACTTACAGGCTTGGAGTTAGATATGGTCCAAGCACCTTTCCTAAAACCATTCTGCTCCAGTGAACCAATCATTCCAGCTGACAAAAATTCCAAACAAAATTTCTCAGTACAAAGGAGGCAACATGTAAGAGTTGAATTCAGAAACTTGAGAACACGAAAAAAAAATGACACCTACCAGATGGTGGTGTTCTTGGGATTGCTGGTCTCATACGAAGTGCTGGGGGTATGTAGTAAGTAGCCTGCCACCCAATAACAAAGACAAAAGGGCCAAATAAAACAAATTTAAGCAAACAACGCACCTATCAAGAAGATAAATACCACTTATGTAAACACCTGGAAAAAGGAATGTTGCAGAGCCTCAGCTGCCGTAGGCCTCTTTCTAGGATCCCACGAACAAAGTAACTGAGGTATAATCATATTACAAGCAAGTTAAGCTCAAGCATTGAGAGGGTTGTTTAACTATTACAAAGCAAACAGTGTTGAAAAGTTAAGGGTGAACCTATATAGCAATTTTACAGTTATTCATTACACTTTAAAACCTGCAGAAAAAATTATTAACCAACGTTATACATATGATACATACAGATATGAGATTGATAGCATCATCACTTGCTGATGGTACGAGTGTTGACAGATGAACACTTCCACACTGCAAGAAATGAATATTTAATAAGATGTAGTGATACATTTCTAAAGAATACAAATTCTTAAAGCTAATAGAATCTTGATAATGTTCTTTGCAGTGTAAAGGGAAAAGAAAGTGCGGAACAAGAAGAGCTATATAACCAGTGGAAATGGGTATTTAATGGCATCGGCAAGTTGTAGACCTTCCGGCCATGTCTGTGAACTTGGGGTACCAATCACACTACATATCTTGTATATTTCATCAACTTCGCTGAGCGTGGGTAAAAGACATATTAGCTACAATTGCATATGACACGAAACTACTATATATACAAACATAATTACTGTGTTGGACACAACCTTGATCCAGGAAATAGGGGTCGAAGAGTAAATAATTCAGCAATAATTGCACCCATGGCCCACATGTCTGCAAGAAAACAGTAGCTAACACTGTTACTAATGAACTTTATACAATTCAATGCATAACATCTGGACAGCCTTGTCAACTTCTTACCCACAGCAGAGTCATACACAGAAGACTGAAGTAAAACTTCAGGAGCACGATACCTGAAACAGACAAAACAGAAGGAATTTGACAAAATGTATACTTGCCTACACGGGAAAAGAGAAAAAAATAGTCTTAATAAACTAGTCCTTTAACACTAACCAGCGAGTTGAGACATATTCTGTATATGGTGGGTTTGAACTAACTTCTCGTGCAAGGCCAAAATCAGCAATCTTGATTATATCTTTTGTCACCAACAGATTCTCTATAAAGCAAAAAACGGGGAATTAGTACCTTTATTTAAAAACAAGAAAACTTAGCAAATGTTAATATGTTATGAACTTCAACGTGATAAATGTAAATGCCAGCCAAAGCACATTCATTTACCAGGTTTCAGGTCACGATGAAAATAACCCCTTTGGTGCATGTAGGCAAGAGCGTGGAACACTTGAAAGCACCAGTTTCTAACTTCTGCTTCAGAAAATAGCTTGGATCGGTCTTTAATTAACTGGTAAAGATTGCACTCCTGCATGACATGGAATTTGGCAGAATCGAATGTAAATAAGATAACTGCCATATGAATTACAAAATTCACACACAATAAAACACCTCTTCATAGCAGGTAACAAAATTCCACTTACCATATACTCAAATACAAAATATAGAATATCTTTTTCTCTAATAACCTCCTTGAGCTTGATAATGTTAGGATGCTTCATTTTTCTCAGGGACTGAAACAGAAAAGAAGAATTAGACATTGCACTAGGCTACATGTTACCATGTAGCTAATATCTCAACAGAAACGTACCTTCACTTCTCGCAAATTTATGCACTCTTCCCATGAATAATACTTCTTCTTCATTTTCTTAATTGCAACCTGAAAATATATGGCATAATTAACATGTAAAAATAACGAATTGAAAGTAGAAAAAGAAAAACCAATGACTGAAAAAAATAAAAAATAACTAAGCAAGAAATTGTGATAACTTACAATTTCTCCAGACTGCTTATTAATGGCTCGCCAGACACTCCCAAATGTACCATCACCAACTTCCTTAATCACCCGATACCTGCAAATGTATTAACATAATCGTCTCAAGTACTTAAACAAGTAAAACGTGACAGCAATGTCAGGAACAAGTAAACAGCTTACCTCTCCATCATCATCAACCAATCACTTCAACAAGCTATAAACAATTTCCCGTACAGAAACAAAGTGTTATGAGCTTCTTCTATGACTTACTAGTAGAAAAACCTATTCGTATTATAAGCTATAGCATAAAGAAACTTTTCAGCTGAGTCCCCCATTAGGTTTGAGCCATCACAAAAGAACAGCTAATATCAAGAGGGGCACGCTCTGAAGCCTTATGTAGGGTTCACTTCCAATGTTCTTAATGCATGAAGCTGCCACACATTTTCACATCATATTTCCCAGTTTATGACAAGTCGAATTCAATTGGAGGAGCATAAAGAGTTTGGCATCCATTGCATAGAGCTGGAAAATAAAGATTGTACTGGAAACGACTTGCTTTTGAGACAGTGCTAGAATTCCTAAATGACGCAATTCCCTCTTGCATACCGTTATCCTAGCTCCATCAACGTCAAAGTATAAGTCACAGATCAACCTAAAGGCTCCAGCATCAGTAGAAAAGGAAATACATAGTCCAAGTAATGCCGAGAGTTCTCTAGAAACCTCAACCTGGGAGCAAACGAATAAAACAAAAAGAAATATTAGCAATTGTAATTAAGCACAACCAACCCAAAGCCTGGATGCATGCAACTAGCAAAACATAAAATATACTAACTTAAATTCTTTCCAGCGCCCTGACACATTTCAGACCAGACAGTGACATAACCCAATTTATGCTGCGAAGAAGAAGTCCTGCAAAACTTACGTATCATGAAGAACTGGAAGAAACAGAAGCATTTCAAGCTAGAACATGAATAGACACTAACCTGCCAGAGGGAAACCTCTGACCAGATCCAATATTAAAAGAAATCCGCATTAGGCTTTCCTTGACAACAACACAAGAGAAATGCGCGATCAAGTAGAATTGACTAAAGAAACAAGGTATTGACCGAGAATAAGAAATTGCCAGTCAAGAATTTCCTGGAAAGATAAGAACCGTGGCTGGTTGCAGTATGGCAAACCGCAGACTTGCTCCATATCTTGGGTACAGCAGCTACACCCTTGATGAAGGGATTTGAACAAAATTAGTAAAGCAAATAATCAAATTTCTAATCAAGAATAGGATAAACCGTACTTGCAAACATATCAAATGGCAATTAGAGAGCCATACCAACACGATCGGCTCAAAAAGTCATACAATTCCAATAATACAATCCTAACAACATATTTTTTCTATCCAACACAAAGTTAACAATAACTAGCAGTCCATTTAAAATAATTTTTTTCTTAAAAAAAAAACTATTCCATTTATAGGTGATTTGATTTTTTTTTTGCAAAAAAAAAAAATCCGATCATAGCACCAAGAGATTAAAATTAATCCACAAATCCAACCAAAAAGGAATTAAAATCAAATATGCACAAGAGAATAAACAAACCCAATCAAACCCTAAGGTGGAGGATCTGGCCCAGACAAGCAAAAAAAAAAAATCGATCTAACAAAAACCAAAATCAGGATTCTAAGACATCCATCCATCAGATAAATTGCAACAAATAATTAAAAACAAAACAATTGCATGAATTAGGGCCAGATCTCCGAACAAATCGGAACAAACAACAGAGGCGCGTGCATCAGATCTGATCAAAATGGCCAACAACAACAACAACAACAACAACAAGCCGTAAACCAAATCAAAAGAGAGAACGAGAGAAACAAACTGGTATGCCGAGAGGCATAAGCGGGGGAGGTAGCTTTTGCAGAAAAAGAAGGGGTTTGGAACGAACGACGACTCCACACCTTCCCACCCCTCCACCCTTCCTTCCCCTTCCTTCCTCCTTTTCGCCTCTCCCCTTCTTCTTCGTCCGCTGTTTGTTAGCGGTGGTGGTTGTTTTGTCGTGTTGCCCAAATATCTCCAAAACCTCCTCTTCTACCACCCGCTGGGCTGCTGGACGCATCCGCCCACGGGGAAGATATATTCCCCCCCCTCTTTATCATTTTTTCTCTTTTTTCCCTCCCATTTTCTTTCTAATTTCAGTTTTCACCCAACCCTGGGGAAGATATATTCCCCCTGTTTATCATTTTTTTTTCTTTTTCCCTCCCATTTTCTTTCTAATTCCAGTTTTCACCCAACCCTGGAAAATGTCAAAACGTGTGTCAATTAGGAGCCGTCACCCGTTCGAACAAGACCCGATAATTTCGGGGTTGCGTCGTGTGAATTCAAAAGGCTTCAAAGTTGACTTCGAGTGGAGCACTAAGAAAGTTTGATCGTTATAATGATATAGTTTTTTTTATATAATTTAAATAAAATTAATTATAAAAATTTAAATAATTTAACTAGGCAAGATGTTATATCATGCATAACGTATAACGTGAATCAGATAAATTTTAATTTTATATATAAATTTTTTATTAAATAATGAGATAGATTATAATAATTTAATATCTTAAATATAAATTATGATTAATTTTAACAATATATCCTATTTGAATGAAAAGATAAAATATAATTATGATATTTTTTATTATGTCTTTTTAAAAAAATTAGACAGATTGTTTTTAGCATAAAGTTAAAAATTAAAGTCACTTGGGTTATAGAACTCATGACCTTTTACTATAAAGGTATTATTATTATTATTATTATTATTAAAAAAAATTTAAATTTGAATCCATAACCACTAGAAGAGGTATTTATGTTGTAATCCTTTAGATTTTTCTTATATTTTCATTTGCTGATTCTTATAATTTTAATCTTTGATTAGTATTGAGTTAATCTTTTATTAATAAAAGTATATTCAATTCAATTATTAGCCAAATAATTTGATCAAAATTTATTATATATATTATCATGTAAAATTATTATTATAATATATTTACATTTATTATTTTTTACATTTTATTTGAATAATTAAAGAAAACATAGGTAAACTATTATTTTCTGGATATAAAATATCAAGTTTTAAGTTGAGCCGAACGGAGGTGTGCCTATGTTTGCTCTCACTTTATTCGAATCAAACTTCAACTTTGAAGAAAAATCAAGCCGGATGTCAAATGAATTCGAGTTCTCTTGAGCCGTTAGCACCCTGTATGTTATTCCATATGGGCTTGCCCTGGAACGTAGGTATTGAAATTAAGAGTGCTATTTTTTAAAAAAACATATTAAGGGTGTTAATTTATTATAAAAATATGTGTTTTTTATCTGAATCCAAATATTTGAGCTTGATCGAATCCAGTGAATCGTAGAACTATATACAATCGGAATCTATCAACTTGAAATTGATCTATATTTGTTAAAAATAAAAAGAATTTTATGTGAAAACCTCGTTCTTTTCATTTATAAATATTGTATAATTGTATTTTGTACTGCCTACTACAGTCATGTTTCATAAAAATATCCACTTCATTATCACAATCGTTACCAAAGTCATAATATTTGCATGCACTATCCCCTTTATAAAATTTAATTGTGTTTTATTAATTGAGTTAAATATTAAATAAAATGATTTTGTCAATTATAGTTATCAAGTGTGTCAAATGTGCGTTTGCTTTAGGAATAGTTTTGAAAAATTTTTATTAGAAATTTTTACTAAAATAAGGGATAATAGTTTTTTTGTATCCTTGTATTAGGTGGTGAAAGAATGGAAGCTACTTAGAAATTTTAAATATAATGGCAAAACTATCATCATTGGTTTTGTAATAAATTAGAAAATGAAGGATATTTTTTTATATTACCTAGCGATGGGAAAATCAAAATTAATTTCAAAAAAGGGGAATTTTTTTACTAATGATAAAAATGCCCTTCAACTTAAAAAATAGAGCGGCCGCTAGACAACAGCTACAATAGACATGGGGCACCCACACCCAGGCCCCAAGGCGACAGGCGGTAGGGTCACCTGTGGTCAAGGACTGCCACCTCTGCGCTTGCCGCCCTTGGCTTTTAGGCAGCCACACTGAGCTACCTAGCCTTGGGGCAGCCAGGTTTGGCCTCCCTGGCCAACGACAACCAGATTGGGCCACCTATGGGTCTAAAGTAGTCAAACCTAGCTGTAAAACCCTAGTTTTAGGTTAGGGTTTTACCTTATTATTATCTTACCCAGTTCGAACTAGTCTTGAGTCAGTTCGAATCAGTTCAGTTTTCAAATCATAACTATGCACCCAAATGGCCATATAAATATGTTATAGAAGCTGAGTGTGCCCGATATAAAAATAATACCATCAATTATGTTACAACAAAGCATGGATTATCAGCATAACTCGAGATATACAATTTTTTTTTGTTGCTTATGTTAGCCTAGGGTTTTGGGGCCACATCTAGGCCGTTGTAGTATTTAGTATAAGTTTGGACCTTTAAAAATATCTTATTTATATACATCTTAGGGATTTCTGACTACCGAATTGCCCTTATGGGCTTAGTTTGCTTTGAGTCTTAGTTGTTCACCCTGTTGAGTATAAGATTTTGAAGCTCATTTAGCTTCCTCGCCTTGATTTTTTCCATAGAGTCACTTTAATACTTCGAGTCAATTTCAACTTTTGGAGTATTGATCTAAGCTTTCTAACTATATATATATATATATATA
>JAVDBV010087405.1:0-14973 GCA_032619315.1 Piper longum | reverse complement strand
CGAATCGGTTTTATAAAAATATATATTGACAATTTATAATATAAATATATAAAAATCATATATTGATGTTATTTTGATATTATTATGTGTATTATAGTTTATTATATTTTTAATATTTTTTTGGTTTTTTTTAAAATTATTTTGAATTAATTATTATTTTATATTCGAGTTGGACTCGAGTCGATTTTTAATTACGAGAATGCCACCCTCTCCCTCCCCTCTACTCCGTCACTACATAAATTTCCATTTTACCCATGCATAAATAATTTATTTAATATAAAATTAAGGGTATTTTCGTAATATAAGGGCATTTTGGTCATTATCAAATTTGAATTCTCATTTTACCCATCCATAAATAATTTATTTAATATAAAGACAAGGGTATTTTAGTCATTTAGGGGTATTTCGGTCATTGTAAATTTAAATTCCCATTTTACCCATGTATAAGTAATTTATTTAACATAAAGTCCATGTTGGACTCGGTGAGTGAGCAGAGTTTTTATTGATTATTTTATTTTAACCACTTCTCTTTTCCTACATGAGCTTTGACCTCACTGAAGTTTTCGGTTCTCCATATTTAGTGATTTTCGCCTATTCTGATGATGAATATTTTGTTGATCGAACTAGTTCATGAGCTGATCTCCTCACATTAGTTGACTGACCTTGATCAGAATCTACATGTTCTTGCCCAACATCATTAACAAACTTATTAGAAATATCATCGAACACCACATCCTCACCCCTATCACCACTAGGTGGGGAATAATTGTGTCATCCTGAGCCTCCTCTTCACTTCTAGTTGATGGTTAAGGTTCTTTTATCTTTTTAAAGCTTTCCTGAGATTTTGTTTGAGGAACTTATTTCTTGCCAAAGTCCTTAACTGCTTGATCCTTCTTGAAAACTACATCTCTGCTTTGAATCAATTTTCTATTTTTAGGATCTCAAAGTTTGTATCTAAACTTATCATCACCATATCAAAGAAAAATACATTCCACGGCTCTAGAGTCAAGCTTTGTCATTTGTTCCATAGGCACATGTGCAAAGGCTTTATAACCAAAAACTCTCAAATGATAATAGTTAGCCTTTTGTCACTTCAAATCCTTTTTAGTATGTCATTATCTAAGGCATATGTAGGAAATCTGTTGATCAAATAACAAGCTGTGCTCATGGCCTCACCACAAAAGTTTTTAGGCAACTTAGCTAAAGACAACATACTTCTAATCCTCTCAGAGATGATCCTTTTTATTCTTTCAGCCACTCCATTATGTTGATGAGTATGAGGAACCATCTTCTTATGTTAATACCATGCTCGCTACAATATTCATAAAACTCAACAGAACAATATTCATCACCATTATCACTTCTAAAACATTTTAAGAGTTTACTATTTTCTCTTTCAACCAATCATGAAAATTCTTAAAATGCCAAAAACATCACTTTTATCTTTCATGTCATGAACCTACACCTTCCTACAAGTATCATCAATAAAAGTAAAAATAAATAGAACTGCTAAGAGATTTTACTTTCATAGACCCACACACATTAGTGCGTATCAACTGAAGAATTTCTGACTTCTTTGTACTTATGCTTACAAAGTATGTTCTACATTATTTTCCGACAAAGCAATAGTCATAATGACTAATTGTGTTGGCCTTGGCCTTGGAAAGGAGATTTAGCTTCTTCAATATCTGTAATCCCTTCTCACTCATATGTCTCAATCGATGGTGACGCAAATCAGCTATAAAATCAAATGAGAAGATATTAACCTCCCCTCGAACTAGACTTATCTCAGTCTTGTACAAATTACAACACTTTATCCCTGTAGCAACAACAAGAGAACCTTTCATAAGTTTTCACGCACTTTGTGCAAATTGTGAACCAAATCCTTCATCATCAAGCACTATTGACAACAAACTTATCATCAAATCTGAAATATGTCTGCATTTTTAAGCACCAATATGTAACCCGTGTTTGTTAGTATATGCACATCTCCAATTCCACAATTTTGAAAGTATCACTATTTCTCATCTTCACTATACCCAAATCCGAAGGTTCATAGGTAGTAAAGAAATTTTTGTTTGGAGTTGCATGGAATGATGTTTCCGAGTCAACTACCCAACTAGCATCATAATCAGTCGTCAAACAATCATTTTCACAATCAGAAAGAATCACTAAGTCATCATGTACAACATTAATATTCTTTTCTCCTTGATCCTTGTCATCTTTATTTTTCAAGTCTTTCTTGAGCTTCTAACAATTCTTCTTGCAATGACATATTTTGTCACAATAATAACACTTCATGTTCTTCCTGGATTTAGATCTTCTTCGACTCTTGTCCCTTCTGTTTGTATCTTTATTTTTTGATCTACCTCTTGCCTCTTCTGACATTGATGCATGAGATCCTAAAGTTGGTAGAGATTTTCTTTTCACCACCTCATTCAGTAAACTGGTTGTTACCATATTCATTGTGAGTTTTCCCTCCGGAACAACATTACTCAAAGAAACCACCAATGTTTCCCAGTTCTCTGGCAATGTGTTAAGGAGCAGGATAACTTGTCATTCCTCATCCAAAGTTATCTTCATTCTAGCAAGTTGAGTAATAATACTCTTCATCTCAATGAAATGCTCACTTTTGATACTTCCTTTCATATACCTCAAGTTCACTAATTTCCTTATCAAAAGGGTCTAGTTGCTGGCAGTATTCCTCTCATAAACTTCTTGGAGTTTATCAACAATAATTTTTGAGGTTGTCAATTTGGAAATATGATGATACAGAATTTCATCTACCCACTGTCTCAAACAGGCCATAGTCTTGATATTCAACTTATTCCAATCTTTATTAGACCTTCTGCAGGTTTCTAACTAGTGATAGATTCATTTGAATCTTTAGAATATAAATGATCAATCATTTTTTATTTTCAATAGTGCCAGTTATTCGGTCCTTTAAGAGATAATTTTATCATGCTTCTCATCAGTCATCTTATTGAAATATAAATCACAAACACGCCAACTAGGCTCTTGAAAATTTTGTCAAACACCTAGCTGACATAGAATATCATTAATAACAAAAACTTGTAAACCAATCAAACTAGCTCTGATACCACTTGTTGGGATTAACCAAACATCCAAATCCTCATTTCAACACATAATTGATGAGAAATACCGATCGAAGTAAATCAGGTCTCCACAAAGTCGTGAGACCATGTATGGGGGCTGATGCCTGCCAAGTGTCAAAAGGTCAAGGCAAAAAGAAATACTTTTCAAAATGGATAAGATCAATTTTATTTGGAATCCCTAAAATTGGGAAAAAAAAATCACAGGGTAAACGGTGGATCAAATTCACTATATTATAACCTGATACAGAAAATATCCAGAGGAAAACAAACCCCCAAATACCAATTTATTATAATTTTTACACAATTGGTATTTACTACAAAGAAAAAATAAAGAATAACGGTAAAATATTACTGATTAAGAACTTAGCGATGCTATCAATAACGATGGCAAGAGAATCTAAACAAAATATTTACTTTTCTTCAATTAACAATTTTTCTTTTTCTCCCATTGTGACCCTTTTTTTCGAAACCAAAAATCAAAGAAGAAAATCCCTAGCTTTTGGATTAAAAGAGGCTCATAAACCTGATGCAAGTTACTTTTGGGGCCCGAAGGGCCCAACAAGTGGTATCAGAGCCAAGGTTGGTTTTGGTGTTACCTCAATTAGCCACACAATTTGTCGACCGGTCCAAATTTGTGTCTTCCGATTTATCGGTCGGTCCGAAATTAGCCCGAATTGGTATCATCTCGAACCTCATCAAGACATGTTGCCTCCGCATGTAGTAAGGGGGAGATGATTCGGGTGTTGTGATGTGTGAAGGGGAGAATTGTTGGGTTAATCTCACATCCCATTTAGAAGCAACCGGTGACTTGTATATAGGCTAATGGGAAAGCTTTAATTCTCAAGGTAGCTTTTGGATTAAAGAGGCCCATAAACCTGTTGTAAATCACTTTTGGGGCGTTGCTTTTATTCTTTTCATACGAAACAAATCTAAAAAGATCTTAATTTTTACCCAATATAAGGTTAAAATTTTCATATATTTATGAAAGAGGGACAACCCAACATCCATACCTGACATCATCCACGATGAAGGAAAGCCGGCCGTCACCCATCTCCGACCTTGCCACAGCCCTTGACCTTCCGCCACAGAAAAAGCCCTATCTCGGCCGCCTCATGCGGCTACTTGTCCAGTTAGGGTTCTTCACGACCTCTTCCAAGATAGGACTAGACGGGGGAACTTGTGGCCAAGATGAAGCTTCCTACCATCTCACCTCCTCCTCCAAGCTGCTAGTGAAGACCAACAAGCTAAGCGTGGCGCCCCTGGTTCTATCGGAGATGGACCCCAACGGCACCTTCCCATTGCAGAAGCTAAGTACTTGGTTCGACACGAAAGACCCGCACCTCACTCCCTTTGAGCTGGCCTATGGCTCCAATATTTGGAACTACATCAGCAAAAATCTTAAGGTGAATGGCATGTTCAATAAGGCTATGGTCGGCGACAGCCTGCTTACAATAACTGTGTTTGTACGCAAGTGTGGCGGAGTCCTTGACAGGCTTCGTTCTTTGGTCGATGTTGGTTTTGGGACTGGGGCCACGGCAGAGCTTACTGCCGATGCGTTCCCCCGAATCAAGTGTACCGTGCTTGACCTGCCGCATGTCGTGGCCAGCCGGGAAGATCATCAGAATGTTAGTACTGGAATTGAATTTGTTGGTGGGAGACATGTTACTCTTGATCCCAAATGCCAATGCCGTTTTTCTCAAGGTAAGACTAGTAGAACTACAGATTATATTTTAGTTTGCACACCTTTGGTTGCTTAATTATTATGATATATATTCCAAACTTAAAAATTATGATACTCTTGGTTATTGGAACTTAATTTGAACTGTAGGGCGTACTCCATAGTTGGAGTGATGAAGATTGTGTGAAGATTTTGCGTCAATGTAGAGAAGCCATACCTTCAAAAGAAAAAGGAGGGAAGGTAATCATAGTGGAGATATTTGTCGGATCCAAGCCAGACGATGCCATTTCTATGGAGACGAGCTTGATGGCCGACTTGATGATGATGGCATATGCTGGGGGGAAGGACAGGGAGGAACAGGAATGGAAGAAGATATTCCATGATGCTGGTTTCTCTCATTACAGGATCATGCATGCTCTAGACCTGCTTTCTGCGATCGAAGTTTATCCATAATTTGATGCACTAGCTAGTTTAATCTCGTCATCCTTATAATAAGGGATTAGTCTTGTTCATTCCATTTTATGTGTTGACGCAAGCAAGGCTATTCTACTCAAAGCTATATCAAGTTTGGACACTTGACTTTCAAAAATTCATTTGGATGTTTGACTCTAGCTGGCTTTGGTCGTTAACTCGAGCAATTACTAGATCTCTTACAGGTTTTTAGAACAAAAATTTAAATTTTTTTAAAAATTTAAAGTAGGAAGTATTTTTCTAATTTGATATAATTACTTGAGCTGATAAGCGGAAATACTCACATTTAATTTTTAAGGGGGGAATCCTATAAGGAATCTATCCAGAATTTCAAAACCGGAGATTTAATGGGCCGGGTCATCTATTTGACTTGGTTTAATTTGAAACTTGATATTTTATATAAAAAATAAGATTTTTTACTATATATCTTAGATTTCTTTCTGTAAATCAAATTAAATTAACTTATAAAATACATGCCACTATAAGATAACAATTTTAAATAAAAACATGCATAATTAAATTATCTTATATGCACATAAATATGTTAATGGAGATATTTTAATTATAAAATTAAATTAAGTTTTATTATAATGTATACAAAAGAAAAATGTTTATATTTACTTGATTCAAGTATAAGCTAATAGTTCGAAGTCATCTCCTCAAAATGCTTAAACCAAGTAAAAGATTTATAAATCATCCCTATTTATATAGAGGATTTTATCTCAATAAATATTAAATATGAAATTTAATGGAGAATAGCAAAATCAGCGCATTTTAAAAAAATTTGCTCTCAAAATTCTGATTTATGATCCATAAGCCTAATAGCTTAGCCTATATCTAATCGAGTACATCATCTAATATGATCTTAGATATCATATAAAATGTTTGGCCCAAGTATAAATTAATAGGCTTAGGCCTTTTAGTTTTATCTGTTGCCGGTAAGCCTAGAGGGTGGATTTTGATATCAAAATTCTTACTTGCAATGTTTTTTTTTAAAAAAATTGTTTGGATTTAAAATAGTTTGTATGATTAAAAATACATGTTCACACACGATGGGTTCTTAGAAATTTCGAAATTTTTGGGTCACCCTTTTTGTACTATTGCAATTTGTAATCCCTCTCTGAAAAACACTTAAAATCTCTAATTTGCCAAACTCGTGTTTTATTATGGGGCCTCTGTATTCAATTTGTCTATTGAGTGCGCGGGGTCGGTCGCCGGCAAGAGGGAGGGCGGGCAGGGGAAGCGTGTGGACCGGTGGATCAAAATCTAGCGGTCTACAACACTTGCGTTGCAAAAAAATGGCAACGCATAGCAGCAGTTTTATATACATATATACACATTCATTTCCGCCTATTCTTGTTTTATTTATCTTTTTCATGTTCATGTATGAATGGAATCCCGCCTATTTTCCTACCTAGGATTTACATATATAAATCATTGTTTTTTTCGCTCGAGTTTGATGGAATTATTCATTTATTATTTAGTTCAACCGATGATTCGTTATTGGAGCAGACAGTAACAACCTTTTCATCGGATATGCATCTTTTTTTTATTTTTCAATAGATTTAAATATTTCATTAATGAAAATTGTTTGATGTAGTGAGTAATAAATAGGCTCTTCAATATCGGTTCGGACCTCAACTTAATTTATTTTTTCCATTCTTGAAAATCTTCCCACTCTGGCCATAATAAGATACAGCTAAGGTTTTTACCTATTATCAGGCAAAATTATATATTTTTTAACAATCGATTGGGCTACTAACATACAACCTCTTATGGGTTTGAGCAAATGTAACAGAATCTAAAAGTTTTCGCGTACATACAAAATCTCCATCGTAGGATCTATCTCAGATTCAAAAAACCGTGGTATCCTACTGAAAAAAAAAGGGTTTGTTCTCTGCATTGTTTAGCTGCTTTCCATCTTGTCGCATCTCCATTAATGAACTTGCTTAAAAAAGCAGCCGGAAAAACAAACGCCCAACTCCAAAGCTAGTGAGCCACATCAAGAGCCTAAAATCCCACTCAACTCCCATTTCAAATCCAAAGCAAACGTTCCAATTCTTGTTCTCTATTTACCTACTTATTCCTACCTTTCTAGATTGTAATCAACACGTTTCTGCTGATATTCCTTCCTTCCATTAGTAATTTCAGACATTTTCCTTCAGTCCAAAGTCATGGGTATGCATGGAATAGTTTATTGCAAGTTGGGATTGTATTGGGACTCACATCCTCTTCATGGGCAAGTCAGGAATCTACAGCACATGGTGCATAGCATGTGCAAGTCGGCATCCTGTTCTCGCCAACACATGTCTGATTGAGAACATTGTGGGATGCATCTTTCATGTTCTAACCTGCAAGGTTTCTGTTCATTGAAGGAGGCTCCGAAGTTGCGGTTGTAAGCATAACCTGATGTGTTAAAAAGGTGGATTAATTCCTTGAAAGTCGGTGCCTAACTAAGTGCGATATGATGGATTATCAATGTATTTCATAAATATTGAGCGTTTTGATGTTATTATTGATTGACTGAACAAAATCTAAAAGGGGGGAGATACGAAATGTGAAGCATTCCTATTTATTTTTTAACATATTTTGCAGACTCTGCTGATAAAATTTGCAGCTAGCACTAGTAACGAGGCTTACAAGCTAGCTGTATTACATCAAATTTACATACTAATAATTAAACATTGTTTGTCGTAGGCTCAATCGAATCGACCCAACTCACAAATCTAAATTAATTTTCGAAGTTGGTTCGATATTTCTTTTGTTCCGGTCACGATTTGGTTACTAATTCAGTTGTCGGCCGAATTTGATTCAGACCAAAGAAATCCCAAACCTTACCAAACCCCAACCCCTTTGTCAACTATCAGCCTCCCCCTCCACAAGGCACAAACCACCCCCACAATTATAGGCAGGGAAGGAGGGGAGGTATGGAGCTTGGTCAATTTGGTCGATGTTTGGTTAAAACCAAATTAAGTCAATCTAATTCGGCTTGTTCGAATTGGTTACCTTTCTCAAGCGGTGTGGCTACGGTCAGGTCGAACAGATTTACCATAAATATTTACTAATTTTTCTATCATTAAGCATTACCGCACTATTTATCATTTTCTTTACCATCTATCCATACCGACAAATAAATAGCTTTAAAGGGTTAGAAACATTATATTGGGTTGAAAATCTATAACTACCCTTATTGTTTATTTTTTTATTTATCTATGTATATTTTGAGGAGTAAGACACACTAGATTGCTTCAAATTAAAAATGTGGATCGTATAAGTTATATGAGATAGTGTATAAAGGTTTTTTATTATTAGATGTTCAATTGTCATATTTCATGAAAAATCTTCTATTTGTCGGTTTATATATTTTAACACATCTTTTAAGTCTATAAATGCATGTTACAGTTGTTAAACAACAAATAACATAATTTCAATAAATTGAATAACATGTTTAAATGTGTGCATGGTAACAAATTCGGTAACAAATAACATAATTTCCGTTTATGATTCCAGCAACCAACACGCGTTTCCCTTGTTCTTGAATTCCGGAGAATCATTGCCAGCAAAACCCCATTCAGAAAAACAAGTTTTGAACTATTATCACATCAAGTGTTTCTGTTAGTCATTTTATCAAACAGTTGAAACAACTTTCGTTATGAGCTAATTTTAAATGAGCATAAATTGCCAACTTGAACTCATTTGATGCATGTGGTACTTAAACTACTATATTTTACATCGAGAATGGAACCAAGTCCCACAATAATTTACTTATTGTTTCCACTTTCTTAATACTTGGAATTAGAATAATAGGAGGTGATCAGCACATATAAAGTACCAAAAGTAAGAAGTTCATATCCCCTCATCACATGGTCCATGCAAATGGGATGAGTTGGGATGAGAAGGAAAGATAAGCAGAAAGATTTGAGATTAGATAAATATTATTGAAAACTTTAAACACCCAAAATCATACAAGAAGAAAGCAATCACAAAGCTGTCCCACAATGACAAAAAAGTTGTATTGAAATGCATCACATACACTCAAGAGGATGATGAGGCTGTCATACTTCCCTACTTATTTTGTGTTAGAGCACATCATCTTCTCCAAGACTCCATCAAACTGTGCTAAAATAACAACAGAAAGAAGGGGGAAGGGGGAAGGGGGGAGAAGGTGCATGGTCCCATTTTTGAGACAAGTTGTCACCGTAGAAGAGGAATAATGTCTTTGGCGCCAAGGTCCTCACCGACACTTCACATGCCCTTGCCTGGCCCTTCGCATGTAACATGTCCCCTCCTAATTCCTCATCTCCATGCTTTTCCTTCACTTGTCACCTTCATCAACCAAAGCCTCCTACTTCATCTACTAATCACAGTCAATATTACAAACACCTTTCAACCCACTTCATTACATGTTGTAACAACGCTACTAGTAAAGTAGTATACACACATCGTCAAAGTCACACGATAAAAAAACAGTCACATATAGTTAGAAAATCCTGTTATACCGATATTAGTCTTGGTCATGGATCCTCTAAAGTTTTGGCTGTTGAATCTTGTGTCCTCTTTGTTACATGATCTTTGATCTTTCTTCTTCTTCTTCTTCTTCTTGTCACTTAAGAGCTAGGCCATTGAAGCGCATTCATGGTGGCGCGGGCAGCTGACGAGGTGGTCGTTGGTGAGGCCCGAAGCCTGCATAAATGAGTGCATGGCCGTTGGTCCGACTTGCCGGAAACCTCGCCGAACCATGTCCTTGCTTATCGTCTCCGATTTCGAGGTCTTCACGGGGATTTTCCGGCAAGATTTGTACAGGGTGGAGATGGGCTTCTTGCTCACAAAGCCCCACAAGTATGCATCGAATGACCCAAACTCCTTCCTAATCTGCAATCACGTAATGAAAGGATATTAATAAGTAGGCCAACACTAAACATGTGCATTTGGACCACCATTAAATCGTTGTATGGGACCTTAATCAGGCCAATCATGGCATAGCATTGGGGAGAAGAATCTGCTCAAATGCCAGGAACTGTTTGATAGGGGATCAGGTCCCCACAACTGTCTCTGCAGTACCGTGCCCACAAATTATCTAAATGAAAGGTCACAGATCTATTGAAGTTGACTCCTCATATCAGACTTTTAACAAGGGGTTCTGGTAAATTACAGTATTGCTTGGCTTTAGCAGTTGTTTCTTTTGAGATCATTGTCCCAGCTCCTTGCCCTTTACTGTGATGATTTATACTTTTGGTCTAGAGTAAGTCTAATATATCAAAGTGATGGTTTATGACTAATGCTTCATTAATCCCTTCCTTTGTCATGGTTTTTTTTACTTTACACATTGTATTGAATGATTGATCTTTCACTTCACTCAGGTGGTTGAAGATACATTTTGAAGGCTGATGGAAATGAGTGATAAACATATCCAACCTGAAGGATGATTTTGGCATTGTCAACTGCAGCCCTGACCTTGCTTGAATCCAAGCCATAGTTTGCTATGATGGATGTTATTTGCTTCTCAGTGAAGTTGCCGACAATGTCAACATCAAATTCAGAAAAAGCCTCCCTGGAAATAGCAATTTTTAGTTTCTAGCGTGCAGTTATATGGTATATTTTCATATGCTGAGGAAGAAGGAACAAAAAAAAAAACAAACACACAGTTCATGCGAGCCGGTGTCTTTACCTGAACACACTTCTTTTTCTCAAGATTGATGTCCAATCTGAGCCAACTTGAGCAACTGTCAGTACCAGTAACTCAAACAACATCCTGCACATAGCGATGACCTTATTAGCTTTTGATTTCTTCATGGGAAGAAATGCAATGACTTTTATTACTGATCTGTAGGAACACTCACTTGTCATCATGAACAGGTACCCCCCACTCCTCATCATGGTAAACAACATAAAGAGGATCTGACAATGGAAAAAGACAAAAAAAACAGATCGATTATCATCAAAAATCAAAACAAAAGATCAATGTGTTCCATGTGAAATTGTGTACATACCAGAATTGGGCGTAATAAAACTGCATCTCTTCTCCTCTTGGGCAGCATTAGCATTTGCAGAAGAATCATCAACAGAGCCAGTCATTTCCTGCAACTTGGCAGCAGTCCTCCCATAGTGGGCAATTTTCATCTTCCTCTGGACCTGCACCAGGCTCACCTGTTCCCTCCTTGCAGCGGCTATGGTACCGGGGGCCTCCACTATGAGTGTGGACAAGTCCACCAGAGGCTCACAAGCAATCACGGAGGTGGATTTCTTTGATTTTTTTCTGACCGCAGGGATGACTTTGGTGGGTGTTGATCTTGGAGGAGTGACGGGTTTCTCAATGCTGGAGTTGAGGCCATTGGGATCATTGCTCCTCTTCACCCCAGGAGCTGCAGGTTTGATGAGCTTGGGTGAGATGGGTGGTGAGAGTCTTGTAATTGGGAATGAACAAGGCTTGGAAGAAGGCACATGAGTGGTGTTGGTGGATAGGATAGACGGAGCCTTCTTCTTGAGAGAAGGCAGGCTTTGAAGCCTGTTCCCAGCAGGCTGCAAGACAGCCCTTCCATCAATTTGGGGTGCCTTGACCCTGGAAGTGCACATGGTTGCGATTGATAAGGGAGGAGATACGCAAGATGGAGAAGAATGTAGGGGGAACGAGGGAGTACTTAAAGAGGAGAGGAAATGGAAGGTTGTGTATTAGTAGAAGAGTTAGTGCTTGTAAATGTGTTGATGACAAAGCTAGTAGGGGCAGGTGGGGACGGGTAATGGAGGTTGTAACATGGAGTGGGAGGAATCTGCCATGAAAGAGATCAATCCGGACGTAGGAGTGGGCGTTGGCAGTCTGAATTATCAAGTTTAACCGAAGTTTTTGTAGGATTTTCGATCGATTGAATAAATTTAATTAAATAAAAATAAATTAAACATAGAGTATTTTTTTATCTGATCGATCGACCGACTGACCGAAGGTTCGATATTTTATAATAATAATAAAATATCTTTAATATTTATAAATTTAATATTATATTTTATAAAAATTTCAAATTATAATATATATTAAAATTAATTAAGTTTATACATAAAGTTGATATTTAATATCTAAAATGACTCAAAATGACTTACATAAAAAAAAGATAAAAGTCATCCTCATATTTGAGAATTTAGAACAATATGTTCATAGTAATAATCATATCAAACTATTTACTATATAGTTAGAATACTTTCAATTAGTACTATAATTTACTTAATTTTTAAAATTTAGTTCTTATTTTTTTTCAAGTTAAATAAAAGATAATCAATGTAGACAAGTTTTAAAGTAATTTTTAACATCAAAATATAGTTCAATATTACATATACTTTAAAAATAAAATATTTTAATAGTTAGTTCTTTATCTAATGTAGCATACTTACATGAAAAAATATACAAACGAGTTAATAAATTGTAAAAATATTTTACAAATATTAGAAGAGTACAAACTAAATATAGCATTCTCGCATCCTAATTATAGATATGAAGATGTTGAAATACTATCTCTATCAACACAATCATCAATATTTTCTCATTCTTCAATATTTATTATTCCAAATAAATTTAATGATGAACTTTATTTTTCTCTACAAGAACAAATATAATAACAAAAGAAAAACATATGTTTAAAAATATGTCAAAAAATAAAAAATACATTGATATAAAATATGAATTACTTTTATATTCGCTCCTCAATCAATTTTAAGCACATATCAAAGTTTCAAGTATTTTTGTGCTCAAACTATTCTTAATTGAGCCAATTATTTATTTTTCAATACTAAATACTGATTCAGAGGCGACGGTTGACATATGAATGACTAAAACATCTTAATTAAGTGTTTTTAAAATAAGATATTTTACTATATTCAATCTTCACCATGATAATGTATCAAATTGTTCATATACTTCATCCACAAAAGGAATAGCTTGTTCATCTAAATAATTTTCCAAATCAACTTATGTTGGCTCCTTTGATGAACACTCCATAATCAACTTGCTTCCTCCTTCTAATCTCCAACTTAGGCCTCTGATAAGATGAATACTTGATAAATTTTCAATTCTAACGAAAGGTTTGTTTGACACACATGTAACCATAGATTTTACAATACTTAAGTAAACATTATACATGTTTGTCAAATATTGTTTCATTTTTGCGACCATGTTGCCTCCCTCTTCTTTGTAAATCGTATGAAAATAGTATACAATAAAAGTTATTTTTGATCTAGGGTTTAAAATCAAAGCAATCACGAATAACATATTTGTTTCTTTCCAATATTTATCAAACTTTTTCAATATTACATTTTTCATTGATAACCTAAAATATGACTCACTACTACATCATTCCATCAATTGAAACTTAAGCTCACAAATCATGTTGAAAAAAAAATTTTGATGAATGATACTTAATGCCAAAAAAAATTCAGTTAATTCATAAAATAAAGCCAAACATTCATATATCACTATTAAATTATCTCATTCATCCTCAAAATGACATATAAAATTCATATCAAAACAACTATAACATTTAAAAATATCGTCGAAATCTAAAGCCACACCAATTATTTTGTAAGTAAAATTCCATTAGTCTTCACATCAAATACTAAAAAATATTTAGGTGCATTCAATTGAGTTGTATATTTGTAGAAACAATCACTCTTTATAGTTGAACCCTTAATATATTTCACATATTCACGAACCTTCTCTATATAATTAGCAATCTTATTCAACCTATCTTGAATAATTAAGTTTAAAATATGAACACAATATTTCAAGTAAAAGCAATTACCCGAAAGATTTGGAGTTCTACCGAAGGAAAGAGATTTCATTTCTTTATCTGCTCCATCATTTACACTTTCATTGTCAAATGCAACTGTAAAAAATTTTTTATCAAGTTATCACTCACAAAGTTTACTAATAAGACAATTAGCTATGCATTCCCTGGTATGTTGACTTTCAACTTTGGTAAAATTAAACATTTTTTTGTAATTTTTAATTTTCATCAATAAAATAAACTGTCAAAATAATATAAGTAATATTTTATGAAGAAGTCAAAATATCACTAATAAAACTAATTTGGCTCTTAACTTTGTCCAATATGTCAAACACTTTTTTTTTCTTTTCATAAATTATATGGCAATCTCTTGTAATTGTTCTCCTAAAAACTATCACTAATTGTGGTTGCAAATTACTAACCCACTTTCTAAAGCCTTCATGTTCCACAATTGAAAACATGTACTCATATAAGATTATTACATCTACTAACTCTAATATACTCATTTTTTGATCAAATTTTCAAACTTCTATTTCATTATCTCCATTTTTTTTCACTCTCATCTCTAAAATTTGTTGTCCAATATCACCACTTATTTTTTTGTCCTCTTCATTTTGAAATTAAGGCACTTCCCTTCAACTTGCCTCCATAAATAAGCAGTTCTATAATTTCTAGCTCCCTCCAACTTCTTTTCACAATAACGAGTAATAACTCATATTCCATTCTCTTCATATTTTTTTATCAAAATAGGCGCATACAATGGATGCCATTTTTCTATTTTTTTGATAATGTAGCATCTATAGATTATCCTTCTTTAGCAATAAAATTTTTACTATTTTTTCACATCCACTTTGTTCATTTATATTTTGTAATGAACTTGCATGATCCATCTTTAATATATATATATATATATATATATATATATATATATATATATATC
>JAVDBV010087404.1:0-13951 GCA_032619315.1 Piper longum | reverse complement strand
TACTTAACAAATGCCAGCTCGCATGCACGGCTCATAATCATAATCATACATACATACAGCGCTTACGCCCTCACACCTTCCATATCACCCGCCACTGTACTCGAATGGCAAAAGGAACAATTAAGTTAGTGCCACATATTCCTGAAATGCGCTGCATTACGCAGTACCATCATACACCCGCACTACCTCATGGTTTGAAGGAGTACTAGCACGGTCTATACATATCTCCGTACCACTCATTCTCTTATTCATGAAATCTGTAAAATAGCGCATACTTATATAATAAGCTTAGGGATGAGGCTTGTATAATAAATTTCTAGAGCTAAAGTTCGAAAACCAACAAGGGATCTCATCCTTGTAGTTTTATTAAACTTGCGTAGAAAACACAGCTAAATGGCCTGACATCGGAGGGATCCGATAAAACTCCGCCGATGCCGTCCTACGTATAAAATATGATCAAACTCTACACACAAAGAGTCAAGTAGAGAGGGGGAGAGTCCTACAAACCAGTGCTCCAAGCTCCAAGCGTTTATGCACATCTACGGCGAGCTCGAACTCCGAAGCCTACATCGGAACCCATTGCAAAGTTAAATACTAACATCCCTATATGATACATGCATGTGGTGTGTGCTCATATCATCAATACATCTTAATAAGTAAGACGGTACAAAATAAACATACAGCTACACATATATCAAGCAAATCAAGACATAATAATAGTAAATAATAAATAATAAAGAAATAAATACATTCTTAGATAATTAACTAGTAATAAATACATAAACATAAATAATACTTTAATCACAAAATAATATCATAATTATAGAATACAAGAATATATAATGACATACAAATACATAATAACATACATGAGAACAGAAAATAAATAAATAAATATAGACAATTTAATTAGCATAAATAAGACTAATAGTAATAAGTAAATATATAATTATTAATAATAAATAATAAATAATTAAATAAATAATTTACTAATACGACTAAATACGTGTAAATAATAACATGAAAAAGAAAAAAATTAATAATCAATTAATTAATCAATACCAGATAAACATGAATAAAAATAATACTTATGAAAAAATATATTATCAATAAAAATAATTACTCACATAATTATTTATCATAATTAACAAATATATAAATAATAAGAAACTAAAACTAATTAACAAAAATAAATAAATAAAATAATTAATAAAAAAATACTCATAATATCCAAACATGTTAAATCATGTGAATATACATGTAAACTAATATAGAAGTTCTCGAATTACCGAAAACGGTGCAAGAACGGACGAAAACGGTCCAAAATGAGCTAAACTGGACCGAACCAAGCTGAACCAGACCAAACCATAGGAGCTGAACCAACCCAGTTTGGGTTAACTGGAAATGGGCTGGGTTGGGTAGGCTTATGGACATGAACATGGACATGGATGTGGCTGGCGGACTCGGCGTGACCAAGCGGACGCAGTCACAGCCTGGCGGACATGGTCGCGGGCAAGCAGGCAAACAGGTCGGGCGGAGGGCTGCCGGTTCCCATTTCCGGAAAACGCCGACAGCGGCGCGGTTGGGGTGACCGCCGGTAGCGATCAACAGAGGAGAAGGAGACGGAGATGCTGGTGGTGACGGTCGGAGGAGTCGAGCCATTGGCTGGCCGGAAAGGTGCAGTGTCGCCGCCGGGTGCGGCGACGTTGCCGGCGGCGATCGTGGCCGTGGTGGTCATCATGGGCTGTCTCAAAATGTAGATCTCGGTGAGGGGAAGCTGCGTGGGTGGTCAGATCGGCCGGTGGTGGCTCACCGGCACCAGAAAATGACCCGAACGGGCGGCGGCTGTGGCAAAAATCGACCCCAAAAAGATCGTCTCCGATGGCGATTGCAGTGGCGACGGTGGCGATCGTGGGTTTCACTTGAAAGCCGGCAACGAGATGATCACGACCGTATTGATGGTCTGGCCAGAGGAGGGCCAGGGTGTCGCCGACGGCGAGCTAAAAGTCCGGCGGCGCTAAAGGTGGAAAGATCAGAAACGAGAGAAAACCTCAAAATCTATATGGGCAGCTAGGGTTGAGTGGACGAATCAAATTTTGCCACGTGGCATGATCTTAGTGTCCGACAAGTCGTGACCTAGTGGGACCCACCTATGAGTATATGCATTATAGATATGGACGAAAAGTTCGGATCGAGACCGTCTGAACTCAAAACTGACTCCAGTCCTAAAATTGACTCTATAGGAAGGAATGAAGGAAATAAGGTTAAATGGGCCTCGAAACCCTAAACTCAATCAAGATGGACCGACAGGGGCACAATCGAGTGATCTGAAATTCCTAGGCTGCATGCAAATGATGTACCCATAAAATCCTAAACTGATACTAAACACCGCAACGGCTAAATCTAGACCTAAAATCCTTTCTACCTATATACCTTAGTATACACTGATAACTCGTAATCTTATTATCTACATGTTTGGCATAATCAACCACTATAACATGCTCATACGCCCATCCGGGCCCATACTCATTATCTGAAACTAGTTTGGCTCGATCTCGCTCGTACCAACTCGATATTGACCCAAATAGGGCAAAACTCAAATCGGGTCAAACCCTAAACCGAAAATGGGGTTTTACACATGTCAACCTTAGTTTTCTCCCCATTATATTTTAAACATTTCCATTGATTTTCGGAGTTACACCACTAGTGCCGCCACCACTAGCATTGGTACGACCGTGACTATCTCGCGGTTGGCTACCAGTATGTACCCATAATCTCCACCGGAGCAGCAGTAGTTGCTGTCAACGAATCTATTTTCAGAGTCATTTTCCGTCGGCGCCACCCTTTTGGGCCATTTTTCGATGCCAACAAGTGTCTCAGCGAAACCGACCACCCCGTAAGCTTTCCCTCACTGAAATCTACGGTTTCGGACTAACAACAACCTTTGTTGAGGCCATGATCACCACCGGCGACATCGTCGCACCAGGCGGCGATGGGTCCCCTTTCTTGCCATTGTTTGGGTTGGGCCCTGTTTGGCCCATTTACCACCTGCCCGTGTTCGCGTTCACATCTGCCTGGTCATGCCCGAGTTGACCAGTCCATGTCCATGTTCGTATTCATAAGCTTAGCTGACCCAGCCTAGCAATTTATTTAACCTATACCAGGTTGGTTAGCTCATTTGGTTCGGTTAGGTTCAACCCATTTTGAGACATTTCTAGACTATTTTTGGTAATTCTTTAGCCCTTCCATTAGTTTAGATGCATATTCACATTGTTTAGCATGTTTGGATATTATAAATATATTCTTTATTTATTAATTATTTTATTTACATATTTATTTGTTTATTCATGATTATTAATTTGTTATTATTTATATAGTTGTTGATTATGATGAATGATTACAAGACTAATTATTGTTATTGATAATGTAAATATTCATAAATATTATTTTGTTCATGTTTATTTTATTTTATTTAATTAATTGATTATTATTAATTATTTCTTACTTGTGTTATTATTTATACGCATTTAAACGTATGTTCGTGTATTTAATATTTAAATTAATATTCTTCATAATTAATTAATATTTGTCATTTATTTATTTATTTATCTATTGATTATTTAATTAATTAATTATTTGCTTATTTAATTATTTATATTTTAACCAACACGAGTATATATGATGTTTACTTGTGTTTGACCGTGTATTTATGTAGCATAATTATTTTATTAGTTTATTATTAGAGCATTATTTATGTTCATGTATTTGTTATTACCTAATTATAGAAGAGTGTATTTATTTATTTATTTATTATTTATTATTACTATGTTTTGATTTGCGTGCTATATGTATAGCTCTATGTTTATGTGTGTTTGAATGTGTATTCTTGTAGTATAATTATTTAATTTTTTTATTATTAGAGTATTATTTATGTCTATGTATTTATTATTACATAATTATATAAGATTTTATTTATTTATTTATTATTTATTATTACTATATCTCGATTTGCATGGTGTATGTTTACCTGTAGGTTTATTAGGACTGTATTATTTATTATGATGTATTGATGATGTAAGCACACACTATGAGCATGCATCATGTAGAGATGTTAGGATTTTACTTAGTAGTGGGTTCCGATGTAGGTTTGGGAGACCGAGCTCGCCGTGGATGTGTAGATACGCTTGGAGCTTCGACCATAGGTCCGTAGGATTCTCCCTCTCTACTTGACTCCTTACGTGTAGACTTTAATCGTGTTTTATACATAGGATGACATTAGTGGTATTTTATCGGATCCCTCCGATATCAGGCCATTTAATCTTGTTTTGTACACATATTTAATAAAACTATAAGGATGAGTTCCCTTGTTAGTTTTCGAACTTAAGCTCCAGAAATGTATGATACATGTCGCTTCCCTGAGCTTATTATATAAGTATGAGCATTTTTATGGATTTTAAAAATAATAAATTTAGTGGTACGAAGATATGTATGGACGCACCAGTACTCCTTCAAACCTGAGGTAGTGAGGTGTATGGGGGTAGTGCATAATGCAGCACATTTCTGGAATTTGTGGCACTAACTTAACTGTTCCTTTTGCCACTCGAGTATAGTGGCAGGTGATATGGAATATGCGAGGGCGTAAGTATTGTATGTATGAATAATATGATTATGAGCCATGCATGAGAGCCAGCATTTGCTTAAATATGTTTGGTTACCGCCCAATGTGAGGCAATCTTGAAGTTTCACAAGTTTTCTTGGGTAATGAAATACCCATTTGCCAATTTGTATTAGTTATTTTTGGGACCAGTAACATTCATTCCGGACATTTTTTATATAATATATATAGGTCTTGCAGTCTTGAGTCGACTTTTCTAGGAGGACATATAAATGGTACACACACTTGAGCTTAGCGCAATTATTTACTTTTTTACATTTATTTATGTTTGAAGTGTTTGGACGTGTATTTAATAATGTCTTCCATTATCTTGACACCAAGAAGGTTGTGTCGATATATTTTATCGACCGAGTCATACCGACCGACAACTTTAAACATTAATTGACTCGACCGAGTGCATAATGCAGCACATTTCTGTTTTTTTGGTGAACCGAAATCGGGGAGTTAAAGTTAGTCCCAACCGGCGGCAACCACAGCCACACTGTCGTTTATGTTTTCCTATGACGGGCATCGGCCACCACGTCTGGCCTATTTGCCCATGATTGCATCCTCCTGGTCGTGCCCCAATCCACCTGTCAAAGCCCATGTTCATGTCCATCAATCCAGCTCATGTCCGTCCAACCAACCAAGCCCATTTTCTAGTTAACCCAAACTGAGTTGGTTTAGCTCAATTCCGCCTAGTTCAACTCGGTTTAGTTCGGTTCAACTTATTTTTAGCTGTTTTGGACATTTTTTAGTGTTTTGGATAATTCGAAAACGCTTATATTAGTTTAGATATATATTCACATTATTTAGCATATTTTAATGTTATGAGTACTTTTATATATTTATTCATTGTTGTTTATTTATTTTTATTTATATATTTATTCTATACGATGAATGTTATATGATTATTTATTATTATTAATATTATATTTACTTATGATTATTAATCTTATTATGTTTACTAAATTGTATATATATATATATATTTGATTATTTATTTATTCGTTACGTGTAAGTTATTATGTATTTGTATTTAATAATATATTCTTGTATTGTATAACTATGATATTATTATTATTTATGATTAATGCATATTAATCATTTGCTTATTTATTTATTTATTGAATTAGTATTTATTTAATGGTTTAATTATTTAATTATCTAAATGTTTACTAACACGAGTAAATATTAAAGTATTATTTATGTTCATGCATTTATTATTTATATAATTATCTATGAGTGCATTTGTTTGTTTATTTTTTTATTTATTATTTATTATTATTCTTATGTCTCAATTTGTGTGTCATATGTTTAGTTGTAGGTTTATTTAGTTGTGTCTTATTTATTAGGATGTATTGATGATGTGAACACACACCACGAGGGTGCATCGTATAGAGATATAAGTACTTTACTTACCAGTGGGTTCCGATGTAGGTTTTGAAGTCCAAGCTCACCAATGATGTGCAGACACGCTTAGTGAATAGAACACAGGTTCGTAGGGCTGTCTCCCTTTGCTTGATCTCTACTTGACTCCATGTGTGTCGAGTTTAACAGTGTTTTAGACGTAGGATGCCATTAGCGGTGTTTTATCGGATCCCTCTGATGTCGGGTCATTTAAGTGTGTTTTATACTCATGTTTAATAAAACTACAAGGATGAGATCCCTTGTTAGTTTTTAAACTAAAGCTCCAGAAATATATGATACAAGCCTCTTCCCTAAAGCTATTATATAAGTACACATATTTTTACGAATTTGATGAATAAGAGAGTGAGTAGTATGGAGATATGTATGGACCATACTCATACTCCTTCAAACCCTGAGGTAGTGCAGAGTAAGAAGATATGGCATAACGCAACACATTTTCAAAATTTGTGGCACTTACTTAATCGTTCCTTTTTGTCACTCGAGTATCGTGGCGAATGTAATATGCAGGATGTAAGGGCATAAGTGTTGTACGTATGAATGTAATGACCCGGCCCAAAGTGCAACATAATGTGCCTAGGTCATTTCTTTAAAATGGTTAATCCAAGTTAAAGATCTATAATTCATTCCTACTTATAAATAAGATCTTATCCCAGCAAGTATTACATGTGGGACTAAGTTAAGGGATTTCACAATCCACCCATCGAAATTTTGTCCCCAAAATTCCGATAGCCCGTTGCTATCCCAAGCCACAACCTTCGTTGGCCCGTGACCGGCATCCTAACCAACTTCCCCAATCCGGCCCACCATCTAACACAGAACCAGGTTACTCTGATACCATTTGTAATGACACAGCCCAAAGTGCAACGTAATGGGCCTAAGTTATTTCTTTAAAATGGTTAACCCTTTTAAAGTGATAACTTAGGCCCATTACATTGCACTTTGGGCCGGGTTGTTACAATGAATATGAATATTACTATGCATGCAAGCCGAACTTGTTTAAGTATATTTGCTTAGCGCCCAGTGTGAGGCAATTCTTAAGTTTCATAAGTTTTTAGGGGTAATAGAATACCCATTTTCCAGTTTGTACTAGTTAGTTTTGGAACAGTAACACTCGTTGCTGACATTTTTCATATTATATATGTAGGTATTGCAATCCTGAGTCGACTTTGGTGAAAGGACGGATAAACGCTACACACGCTTGAGCTCAACGCAGTTATTTCTTTCTTACTTTTATTTATAGTTGATCTATTTTGACAGCTATTTAACAAGCGGGTTGATTTGATCTATTTTATTAATCGAGTCTTACCGACCAACAACTTTGAACATGACTCGACCAAATCGTAACTTTTCTGATTCAGTTTTTAGGTGAACTGAAATCGGGGTGTTATAGGTGATGTCATAGGCATGGGTGCCACTCCTAAAGAGGTGTGTTGAGATTTAAATTTTAAAAAGAAAAAGTGGGAAAATATTTGGTGGTTTATTAAATATATAAATACAACATAAAAAACTTTACATAATAAGGCAAGTCACGGGCGTAAGGGCTCGCTCTATAACAAAGTCTTGGTGTCTATGGTTTGATTTTGAGCATAAAATTCAAACTTTGTCTAAGTGCGAAGGCGCTAAAATGTGAAACAAACACGACCACAACGCACGAAAAGTAGCTAGACATGCGGGGCACATAGCGTCCTAAGGTCTAACTAGACTCGATTCGATCGAACCGAATATAAAAAAAAAGGTTGGGCACATAGAGTTCGACTAGAAGGTCGTGGGCAACGGGCCGTGGAAGATCGTGGGTTGGGGCTAGCAACGGGCCAAGTTTAGGAATTTCGGGGACGAAATTTTTTAAGGTGGGTGGATTGAGAGATCCCTCAACTTAGTCCCACATCTAATACCTACTGGGAGAAGATCCTATTTATAAGTGAGAATGGACTATAGATCTTTACCTTGGTTAACCACGTTTAAAGAAATGACTTAGGCCCATTATGTTGTACTTTGGGCCGGGTCATTACAAATGGTATCAAAGCAACCTAGTTCCGTGTTAGATGGTGGATTGGACTATGGACGTTGGCTAGGCTCTCGGTCACGAGCCATGGAAGGTCATGGGTAACAGGAAATGGAAGGTCGTGGGTTGGGGCTACCAAGAGGCAAGTGTAGGAATTTTGGGAACAAAATTTCAAAAGTTGGGTGGATTGTGAGATCCCTCAACTTAGTCCCACATCTAATACCTACTGGGAGAAGATCCTATTTATAAGTGGGAATGGATTATAGATCTTTAACTTGGGTTAACGATTTTAAAGAAATAAAGAAATGACTTAGGCTCATTATGTTGCACTTTGGGCACAGTCATTACAACCTTAGTCTCCCATAGAGCTTAGTGTTGCCTGGTTGGACACTACGTCATCTCGGCTCTTATTTTTGGTTTTTTATTTGTGTCAAGTATAATTAGGTTAATGAGCATATCACTCGCGATTTTAGGGTGTTTGTTGTGTGTTTGAATCCTTTTGGTCGATCCTAGTCCCTGTGGGACCTGCCACACCGTTAGATTGAAAACCCTAAGGGCGTGCTAACTGTGTTGAGCATAAGGGTGCCAATAGATTTAGGGTTAGGGTTTTCGATAAGGGCGCAAAGGTGCTAGCACAACTCCCTTGCGCCCAAATTCAAATTTCCCTACCTTCGCAGCTAGCGGAAAGGCCCTCTGTAAGTGCCCTTGCACCTAATAGTTTGTAAAACCCCCATTTTCGGGTTAGGATTTTACCCGATTTGAGTTTTGCCCTATTCGGGTCAGTCTCGAGTTGGTTTGAGCGAGATCGAGCCAAACTAGTTTCAGATTATGAGTATGGGCCTATATGGCTGTATGACCATGTTATAGTGACTAAGTATGCATGATATGTAGATGATAAGATCACGAGTTATCAGTGTATACTAAGGTATATAGATTTGTTTGTATATGTAGCGAGGATTTTAGGCCTAGATCTAGGCCGTTGGAGCGTTAGCATTTGTTTGGGATTTTCTAGGCATTTCATTTGCATGCATCATAGGAATTTTGGATCACTCGATTTATGCCCCTGTGGGCCCAGTTTGATTGAGTTCAGGGTTTGAGGCCCATTTAGCCTTCTTACCTCGATTCCCTCTTGTAGAGTGATTTTTAGAACTCGAGTCAGTTTTGACTTTGGACAGTCTTAATCTGAACTTTTCGTCCATAAGTATGTTGTATATATACATAGGTGGACCCCACTAGGCTACTGAGTTGTCAAACATTCAGATCGTGCCATGAGGCAAAATTTGATCCGTCCACTCAACCCCTGCTACCCATATAAATTTTGAGGTTTTCTCTCGTTTCCAGATTTCCACCTTTAGCGCCGGTGGCACTTAAGCTCGCCGTCAGTGACACCCCGGCCCCTCTCCGGCCATATCATCAGTACAGCCATGATCATCTCGCGGCCGGCTTTTAAGTCGTACCCACGATCACCACTGGCACCGCCGCAGTCACCCTTAGAGACGATCTTTTTGGGGTTGGTTTTTGCCACCGCCGAAACCCGTTCGGGTCATTTTTCGGCGCTGCCGAGCCACCACCGGCCGATCCAACCACCCATGCAGCTACCCCTCACCTAGATCTACACTTTGAGACTGACAACGACCTCTGTCGTGGCCAAGATCGCCACCGGCGACGTCACAACACATGGCGGCGATGCCGCCCCTTTTCGGCCTTTTTCTGGCCGACCAGCGCCCAAACTCGACCGGTCATCACCGCCATCACTATCGTCATCCTCTCCTTTTTCACCCCAACTGGCGGCCACCCCAGCCGTGCCGCCGTGGTTGTCCTCCAGCGACGGGCACCGCCGCCCGTGTTTGGCCCGTTCACCCGGTTCGTGGTCCGCTTGCCCGCGACCATGTTTGCCAAGCTATGACCGCGTCTTCCCGTAGATGCACGACTCGGCCGATTATGTGCGGAATCGGCCTATTTAAATCGGATCAGCCTCGTGCCGATCCGATTTCGGGGCCGAATCGGTCAGCCCCAAATCGGCCGATTCAGCCCAGTTCTGACCGATTTAAATCAGAATCGAAATCGGGCAGAATCGGTAAAAATCGGTTTTTTTGAAAAATTACTAAAATACCCTAGGTATAATATTTAGTAAATTAATTTAGCTAGGCTAAAATGGCAATTTTACTTTTAAAAACCTAAAAATAGAGCGATCCCTCCCGACTCCAAGCGATTCCGCCCCGAAGTGATTCCGCCGTCGCGATTTCGCCGCTGCCGCGCTTCCTCGACCTCAGGTTCGACGCGTCTCGACCTCGCCTCCGACGTGCGGCCGGCCGACAGCGCTCTGGACCGTTTCCGCCGACAGCCCGGTCGTCCGTCCTCTATTTGTGAAAATTGTTTTTAATTTCAGATGTCAAATTATGCTAATTTGGGGTTAATTGATGTTTTATTGGACTGATTAATTTTTAATTGGATGAAAAGATTTTTTTTTAATTTCAGACGTTAATTGATGCTAATTTAGGGTTAATTGATGTTTAATTGATGTTTAATGCTAATTGATGTTTAATGTCATGTTGATTGATGTTTAATTGGATTGATTAATATTTAATTGGATGAATTTTTTTTTTAAATTTCAGACGTCAATTGTTGCTAATTTAGGGTTAATTGCTGTTTAATTAATGTTTAATGTCATGCTAATTGATATTTAATTGGACGGATTAATGTTTAATTAGATGAAAAGATTTTTTTAAAAATTTCAGACGTTAATTGATGCTAATTTAGGGTTAATTGATGTTTAATGTCATGCTGATTGATGTTTAATTGGATTCGTTAATGTTTAATTGGATGAATTTTTTTTTTAACTTTCAGACGCCAATTGATGCTAATTTAGGGTTAATTGATGTTTAATACTAATTGATGTTTAATGTCATGCTAATTGTAGTTTAATTAGACTGATTAATGTTTAATTGGATGAAAAGATTATTCTTTTAAAATTTTAGACGTTAATTGATGCTAATGTAGGGTTAATTGATGTTTAATGTCATGCTGATTGATGTTTAATTGAATTGATTAATGTTTAATTGGATGAATTTTTTTTTTAAATTTCAGACGTCAATTGATGCTAATTTAGGGTTAATTAATGTTTAATGCTAATTTATGTTTAATGTCATGCTAATTGATGTACAATTGCGTGTTGTTATCAAATAATTGTATGGATTTTTTTTTTCAAATGTTGTGTTGTGCGTACCAGAGTTGTCACAGGGAAGATGGATTTTGGATGGGAATATGACACACCAGTTGATGCATCTAAGAAGCAAGTCGTATGTAACTTTTGCGGAAAAACCGTAAGTGGAGGGATATATCGATTCAAGCAACATATAGCTGGAGTCAAACGAAATGTTGCTGCGTGTAAGAAAGTTCTTGAAGCATATGCACAAAAGATGAGAGATTATTTCACTGGTGTGGAAAAGGCCAAGAAAGAAAAACAAAAGATTAGAGAAGAAATAGGGTTATATGGTTTGAATTACTCAGATATGGAAGAGATGGAAGTTCATGAGCAAAGTGGTGGTTGCTCTAAGTCTACAGGGAAGGGGAAGGCACCTATTGTTGAAAGTGCGAAGAAGAAGACATCAGGTCAAATGAGAATTACTACGACATTAGAAAATAAGGTGAAAGAGCAATTGCACACCGCCGTTGCTCGATTCTTCTATCACTGTGCCATTCCTTTCCATGTTGTGGACTCGCCTTACTTTCAGAAAATGATTGATGTGGCAGGTAAATTCGGTAATCAAGGGATCAAACCTCCGGGCAAAAATGCTTTGTCATGTAATCTTCTTACTGCTGAAGTGGCTTCCATAAATGCCAGTTTGAAGGATATAAAAGATTCTTGGAAGAAAACAGGCTGTTCCATTATGTCTGACGGGTGGACCAATCAATCCGGGAGAACTTTAATCAACTTTCTTGTTTACTACCCAAGAGGAATGTATTTCCTTGGATAAGTTGATGCTTCAGATAAAAAAAAGGATGCTACCTATTTGTTTAGTTTACTGGACAAAGTAGTAGAAGAAGTTGGGGAGGAAAATGTTGTCCAGGTCATTACTGATAATGCTACAACATACAAAGTTGCCGGGAAGATGCTAGAACATAAGAGACCACATCTATTTTGGACGCCATCTGCTGCCCATTGTATTAACTTGATGCTGAAGGACTTTGCAAAAATTGACAAAGTTGGGACGTGCATTACGAATGCATAGAAAGTCACCAGACTTATATACAACCACTCATGGTTGTTGGCTCTTATGAGGAATAATTTCACAAATGGACATGAATTGGTGAGACCCGACACAACTCGATTTGCTACGCATTTTTTGACGATTGTGAGCTTCCTAGAACACAAGCAGGTACTGAAAAAGATGTTTGTTTCTGAAATGTATTCATCATCGAAGTTTACAAAAGAAGAGGATGAAATCGCAGCTGAAGGGATGTCTTGAGTGCACATTTTTGGAAGAAGATGGAATTTGTGCATAAAACAATTGAGCCACTTGTGTGATTTTTTAGATTGGTGGACAGTGATGACAGACCTTCGATGCCATTTGTTTATGATGCAATGCAAATGACTATCGAAAAAATAAAAGAGGTCCACGACATGAAAGTAGAGCGATACAAGTTATTTGTTGATATCATCACCAAGAGATGGGCGAATCAATTTTGTCATCCTCTTCATGCTGCAGCATATATGCTTAATCCTCAAACTCGTTATCGCTCCAACTCTACCATTGTATGTTCTTTTTTAACTTACATACCTTTATGATTTTTTTAACAATTTCATATTTCTTATGTTTGATTAGGAACTAATTTTGCAGCCAAGCGAGGTGTATCGTGCATTCAATGATGTCATCTATCGTTTGGAAGTCAATGACGCAGATCGATCCATGGCATCTTTGCAGGTCAAGATACTATTATTTTTAAGTTTTTTATATAAATGTTTTTGTATAACTAAATAGTTAATGTGCATCGTGCATTCAATGATTTCATCTTTGCAGGTCAAGATACCTTTACTAATTTTGTTTTAATATTTTGTAGTGGTCCGATTTTGTATATGCAAAAGGAGATTTTGGACATTCTCTTGCAATTACCAATAGAAAAGGCCTTCACCCAGGTAAAAACCACCTTTCTCCGTATTTCATTTTTATAGCAAGCATATAAGTAAATCAATTTGTCAAAGATAGCATCATGGTGGGAGCAACATGGTATAAGTTGCCCCGAACTGCAAAAGATAGCTATTAGAATACTTAGTCAAACTTCTTCATCATCGGGTTGTGAACGTAACTGGAGCACTTTTGACCAAGTACATACCAAAAAAACAAATCGACTTGCGAGGAAGAGAGTCAATTGTAACACCCCAATTTCGGTTCACTTAAGAACCGGATCAGAAATGTTACGATCGAGTCGAGACATGTTTAATATTATTAGTCAGTGAGACTCGATCCGTAAAATAGATCAAATAACCCTCTTGGTGTCATGAGAATGGAAGACATTATTAAATAAACATCACAATACACCAAATATAAATAAATGCAAGGAATTAAATCAAGTGTGTGTAGGATTTGTTTGTCCTTCCGCCGAAGTCGATACAGGATTTGCGAGACCTACATATATTATAAGAAAACCGTCAGTAACGAATGTTACTGGTCCGAAAATAACTAATACAATTTGGCAAATGGGTATTCCATTACCCACGAAAACATATGAAACTTCAAGAATGCCTCACATAGGGCAGTAAGCAAACATACTTAAACAAATGCCGGCTCGCATGCACGGCTCATAATCATAATCATACATACATACAGCGCTTACGCCCTCACACCTTCCATATCACCCGCCAC
>JAVDBV010087401.1:5849-22704 GCA_032619315.1 Piper longum | reverse complement strand
GTTTCGCCAAATTTCGTCACTATATCGGCCGGAAAAAATTGCAAAGGGAAGGAGTTGCTGTCTATGAAAAGTCGACTTGCTGCTGTTGTCAGGACCGGTCTTGATTTAATTCGGATCAACTTAAATTTCAGCTCTAGATATATTCTCTTACTACAAGTGGCTTGAAGCTTTGTAATAGACTTTCCCCATCAAGGTGTTTGAGTTGGGTATATAGAGTCTAGGAATTAAAGTGACAAAAAATCCCACTAAGTCTTGTAATTTGTAATATTCAAAGAAAATAGTGGATTGTGAGCATCGACCTCACCGTAGACTGACTTAGGGATTCGAGTTGAACCCTAAGGAACCACGTAAAAATTGCATGTGTGTCATTTTGGTGCTTGTGACATTATCATTTGCATTATTTTATTCTTATCGCACTATCTCATTGCGTGGCAAGGGCACCTCGGTCCCACCGAACCCTTCAAACTTGGACCGGATCAGATCACACGAAAGGACCGCAGTCACCCCGGGGGCGGATGATCCCGCGCCCGAACATATATTTTTTATATTATATGTATATATACTAATAAATTTAATTACAATTTGTTATATTTATTTATCTATAATAAACTAGCAAAGAAGTGAGATAGTTGAAGTGGTAGGTATTAAAGTTCAAATCACGCCAACTACATATTTTTAATTGATTTAGACTTTTAATTGAGCCAGTTTTGAGTTCACGAACGAGCTAGGTTCGAGCTCGAAAAAATCAAACGGTTTAAGTTTATTCGAGTCGAGTCGAGCTCGAATATATAGAAAAATATTCGAGTCAAGCTCGAGCATATATGTTCAAAACTCATTCGATCTCGAGTCTCGTTCGAATAAACTTCGAATTATTCGATAAGTCGAGCTCGGCTCGCTCTCTCGTTTAGCATCCTACTCCCATAATACTTGCCTTTGTTGGCAAGAAGAGCGATTATGACCCTTGAGAATACCATATCTCTCTAAAACAAAATTAATTTAACCATGATGGTACCAATTTGTGAAGAATGAAAAATAGATCTTAGTGTCTTTGGATAAACTTCATGTCATTAATTTTCTTTCACTTAGCTAAAGCTTGATCCACCTTGTGTGCTACGTAACATTGTAAAGATTTCTAAGCAGCATCAATTGACTTCACACTTTTATATCATTGTGTTGGTCGGTAATTATGTATCGTGCAAATTAAAGCTCCGTTTTAGACTTTGGAGCTTATGCGTTTTTCAAAGAATACGGTGATATCTATATTATATACACAAAGGCTCGGTGTAATTATCCCCCTTTATTAAATGATATAGTATAAAACTTCAAAGTGATTTTATAATAGAAATAAGATAAATCAGACATGAGTAGGTTCCACGTACCGTGATGTGCTCCAAATTAATGACAAGCCCATGTTTATAATTAATCAATATTTGTTTTTGAAAAATTTAAGGCTATGCATGATCCCAAAGTCTACAGAACTACTAAATCATAAGTTAGGCAATCTATTTTGAAAAAAAAGTTGAATGATATATTTTGATTTTTTGCCCGAAAGAATTTTATATGTATATTAATTTTTGGGTTTCAAAGAGTGAATCTTTTCATCACCTCGGATCGCATTTCTTAATTTCTTCGTTGGTCATCTCCTAGTTCATTTTTATTTATTATAATATCAATATCTAAGAAGTTCTATGTCAAGATTGTGTGCAATATCGGGTTTCGGTTTCTTTTCGAAACTTGGTAAAACTGAAATTTTGGAGAAATTTAAAAATTTTAAAATGTAGAAATATGTATTATAAATAGATAAATTGTTGCGTAAACAACATATAAAACATGAATATATAAATTTGATAATAACATAAGAACTGATGTATTTAATAAATCCATAAAGGCTTATACACATTTAAGTGTACATAAATATTAAACCATATAAATGTTATTGATCAAATATTTTGAAACATAACACTTAGTTAATAAAAAAGAAGGCATGACACTTAACAAAGGAATGCATAACACATAATCAATAGAAAGAAAAAATCTTATGTGGATCAATATAAGCGCCCTCTTATAGGAATAGGAATTTTGTTTCACCCTATCAGACCGCTAAAATAAGAATTTCGGCAAAATTCCACAAACCATGGATCTACACGATAATTGATAGCGATGATAAACTCACTCTAAATTTAAAATTCTATACTTGTTTTCAGCATGAGATCAATTTGATTTTTATTTTTTAGTTTGTGTTAGATGGAAATCAAATTTAATTCATTCTGATCAAATTTAAAAGGAGTAGAGATTTGTTGTAACAAGTGTTATAGCAAACTCCCCATAATAATTTCTTGATTAGTGTAAATCACTTTTAATTGAAGGAAAATAAATTTAATTAATATAATTAATTTTTTAAATACCATTTATTAAAATGATTTACACCGATTAAAAGAGTGCTACAGGAAGGAAGTTGGTTGTTGCAAATGTTAAAACAAATCCCTCACCATTCAAGAAAATGCTTGACACCTCTTTCTCCTTTCCTTGTAAAATTTGAGAACCTTGCACCGTCTATACAATCAGCGGCCGGGATGAAGGGTGTGACGGTGGGGACACAGAACATTCCATGTATTCAGACCATGTCTATCAACCCTTAGTGACATGTCCTGCTAGTTGTTTTGCCATGGGATGGGATTTAAGGCCACCTCCAAGCCGTTTTAATCTTATCTTACGGCCAAGTGCGAAACAAGTGTGTGTGTGTGTGTATATATATATATATATATATGTTCAAGCGAGGGATTGTCTGCCCCCACAGACCACATCTTTTCGGATTCGATACCGTTTGAAGGGTTCGGTGGGACCGAGATGCCCTTACTAGGCAAAGAGATAGTGCAATAAAAATATCGTCACAAACACCAAATAATATGCTACGCTGAAAATTTTTACGTGGTTCCCTAGCGGATTCAACTTGAGTTCCTAAGGGTCACTCCACGGTGAGGTCAATGCTCACAATCTACTATTTTCTTTGAATATTACAAATTACAGAGTTTAGTGGGATTTTTGCAACTTTAATCTTTTAACTTCATATACCCAACTCAACCACCTTGATGGGGAAAATCTATTGTAGAGCTTCAATCCAATTGTAGTAGGAGAATATATCTTGAGCTGAAGTTTAAATTGATCTGAATTAAATGGAGACCGGTCATGAGATGACCTTGTCTGATGGATGAGTACGGGCAGAATTACGGACAACACTTATGGGCACGATCAGTTACACCAATAATCCTCACAGCGAATAGCTTGTTCGATTTTATATTTTACCCAACCAGTAATGGGCGAGTGGGTGAGCCCAAACCCACTTATAGTCACCTTTTCTTCCCTGCTTCCACCACAGGCAAACTCTCTTCAGCTCTAGAGCAATTCCTTTTCCATAATAGCACTTGGTTTTCCTCTTGACAACAAGAAGAAGCAGCAACCTATCCACAACAGCAAGGTTGAACTCAGCAATGTCATGCTCCGGCGTCTTTGACGGTAGCTACTTGACTTTTTACAGGCATCAACTCCTTCCCTTCGTGATTTTTTTTTGGCGGCTACAGTGACGAACTTTCGTGAAACTCACTTTGGGTTTCTAGACCACTCCTCTGTCTTCACGTTGGTAACTACTTTTGGGCTGGTAACGACTGGTGGTGACCAGAAAATAGCCGCAAAATCACCTCTCTACGACGGTTTCTACTATGTTTTCGTCTTCTTCCCTAATCAGATAGGTCTCTTACTCGATTTTTCTCAGAGACTGTAGCAATAGAATCTGGTGGGAATTGACTCAGACTTGTAAATCACTTCCCCTACTTCATGTTCGTCACTGATTAGGGGCCGGGAACGACTGGCAGTGCTAGAAAAACTTCCACGAAATTAGCTCTCCACGGCAATTTTCTGCTTTGTTTTCTGCTTCTTCTCTGATCGTATGGGCTACTTATCGAATTTTCCCTAACGACCACATGAGCTAACTCCGGTGTAACTCCACCCAGATCCAAATATCACTTCTCGGGATGTACTTTGGACAGGACTTCGAGGCCAGGAACGACCGGCGTTAGTCAGAAAATTTGCCCGAAATCCGCTCTCTGCGGCAGTTTTTTGCTCTGTTTTCTGCTTCTTCTCCGATCAAATGGGCTACTTATCAAATTTTCTCTGGCAATTACAGTGGCTAACTCCGGTGGAACTCCACCCAAATCCAAATATCACTTCTTGGGATGTACTTTAGACAGTACTTCAGGGCCAGGAACGATTGGCATTAGTAAAAAAATTGTCGCAAAATCAGCTCTCTACGACAATTTTCTATTCTATTTTCTGCTTCTTCTCCGATTAGATGGGCTAATTATCGAATTTTCTCCGGCGACCATAGCAGCTTACTCCGATGGAACTCCACCCAGATCCAAATATCACTTCTTCGTATTTACTTTGGACAAGCACTTTGGGGCCAGGAATGACTGACGTTAGTCGAAAAACCTGCTTCTCCCTTCTCTGTTCTAATCAATCTCTGTACTGCTGGCAGCACTTCGACTCCGCGGTAAAGCAGTGATAGAAATAGGCCTCGACGAGAAAGCAATTAGGGGGAACTTTCTCCTTTCCTAGCAACCAGTGGCGGTAGCAAAGCCTCAATCCTTCACAGCAACAGACCACGTTCCATGGTGATTTGCTATGTAAGAGGGTAGCAACTTCTTCCTTGGACGGACGGGGCAACACCTTACACCAGAGAAGCAATGATCAGCAACTTATCTTCAAGCTTCAACATCTAGCAGTGCCTTGGTGGAGCAACAACTCGATGGATCTCCTTTCCAGCGTCTCAACACTAAGCAAATCAGTCTTCAATGGGCAGGGCCGAAAGGGTCCGACAATGGCGAGCAGTGGTGTTTTTCCTCCTACAACTCCCTCTCTGTGGCAACTTTTCTCCTCCTTCCATGAACTTCCAGCAATCAGGCAGCAATAGTGGTAGAAAGGTTCCTTCTTTCTTCTTCTAATCAATCACTATTTTCACCAAGACATCTCGACTCCAGCAAGCTTCACGACAAGGATGGTATGAATCCCCTGTTTTAATCCAAATCCTCTATTTTCTGTGACTGTTGTGCTTCCTTCTCCTTCACAATAGCCGGGCTTCGAACTTTTCCTTCACAACGGCCGGGCTTCGACCTTCTCCTCTAATGGCACAACAGGGGTGTGACAATCTGGATGCTGAAACTCCTGCTTTCTACTTCACTACTCTGTTTCTTTTTTTCTTTTCTTCTTCTTTGTTGCAACACCGGTAGGTAGGGCAGCAATTCTCGGCAAGGCTCCTGGGTGGTGTGCAGCAATCAGGATGGTGACACTCTTGGTGGCAGAGGTCAATTCGCGACTATGTGGCAAGTGGTACTCCTTTCCAGCCACGGCAAGAGGCACCAAGATGATGGTATTGATCCGGTAGCAGGACATCAACTCTAGAACAAGGGGCTTGACAACAATCCTTCAAGCAACGGATGGCAACTGGGCGGCAACCAAGAGAGGCATGAGCTTTGTCTTGAATGAAGGCAACGAAGTTCCAACTCCAGCACTCCTCCTTGGCTCGAATCCAAATAGAGTGGCGGCAGTGAAACTCAGGCAAGTCTCCTGGACAATGTGCGGAGATCGGCAACTTTTGGAAAACAACGTCTTAGCAAGGTGTGTCTCCCTTCCTTCCACAGCAAGGCTTCGGCTATGGTGGCAGTGCAAAACTTGGACCTACAAAAGAATAAAACTCATTTGAAATCTTCGTTTCTTCACTGGCTCTGACAACGTATCAGGCCATTGTGGACAACTCCATTGATGGTTAGCTTCAACTGGGTGTTGGCGAGGGTCACCAGCGTAGAATCTCTGGTGAGGGGCTCCTCCCTCGGGCTTCTCTTCTGTCTTCCTTTTTTCCTGTTTTCTTCTCTTCTACGACAACCTTTTCCTTTAGCATACGAGCCCCTCGTTCCAGTACGTCGGGGTCTGTCTTTTATAGAATTTTTAAGGCTTCTTCTGTTCCATGATTACGGGCGTGCCATCATCACCTACCCTAATTTTCCTCAGAAATTCCCTCCAGCCGTTTTGAACGAGCGAGACCTTTTCTTCGTAGAGTTGATGTCATCAGCAGATAAATACAAAATCTTAGAAAATATTCACATAACCAGATAAATACAAATCTTAAAATTTATCAATGTATCCAAATAAATACAAATCTTAAAATTTATCAATGTATCCAGATAAATACAAATCTTGTGCAAACTATATATATATATATATAGGGCCAGGGTACACTGGGGTGACCACGGGAAACTTTTCTACAGTCGCCTCTAATCTGGATTATCCGAACATAAGGACGGTCCAAATTTGTATATCTTAAAAAAAAATCACTCCTCATCCTCCCCTGCCACCAGCCGTCACTTGCCGCCGCCTCCTCCCCGGCCTTCCGCCACGCTCGTGCCCTCAACCCTGCCCGTGCCCTTAGCCGCCCCTCGCCCCCCTGCCCATGCCACCGTGACCCTTCGAGACTCACCCCTCCGCCGTGCCAACGTTCGACCCGCCGCCACCCCTGCCTTCTCCTTCAGGTACCCTGGGGTGACCACCAGAAACTTTTCTATGGTCGCCCTTAAGCTGGACTATCTAATCATAAGGACAGTCCAGATCTTCAAATCTTTAAAAAAAAAAACACTACTCTTCCTCCTCCCTTGCCGTCTCCGAACGTCGTCTCCTTGCCCCCCTCTCTTGTGCCACCATGCACCCTCGCGACCCCACATGTGCCCACTCCCTCGCCCTCACCCTCGTCGTCATGCCACCGCTCTGGTCTCTGCTGGCGCCACCGTGCACCCCCCCCTTGCTCATTACCTACGCCATGCCCACACCTGCACCATCGCCCTCCACCTCATCCTCATCCACACCTGTGGTGCCGCCACCCTTGATCTTCCGCCACGCCGCCCGATGGGCTGCCGCCGTTCCTCCTAGTCTTAGCACCGCAGTGTGGGCGCGACCTGACCGTGGTGGCAGGCGGTGGTAGGGGGTGGCGAGCGGGTGGGAAGGGGGGGGGGGTTGGTTTGGAAGATTGTCCTTTTGCGTTGCACAGTAAATCTATATGTATCTCGATTGCTCAGAAGTTTTGTTGGGTAGTTTACAGTCAATATTACGAAGGAGGGGAAAGAATGCAAGGGGCAAGGCAAACAGCAAAGTAGTATATTTTTTTGTGTCAGACTTGTTGATAAATAACTACAAAAGCAGCCCAACATCATGGTACATAATACATTGATATCCCCACCCTTTTAGCACTTTTTCTTCGCCTCATCCTCCTCCACCTTGTCGTCTTTCTTCTTCCCTTCTGTTCTTTGTCGATCCTCATCATCATCGTCGGTTTCCATTCCTCCTGGGGAAGATGGTGATGGATGTACTGGAGGAGGTCCTCTTGAGCGTCCTCATTTCCGTCCTCCTGGCCGTATTTGTGGTCAGGTTCGTTTCCTCTGCCTCTTCCGTTCATGTGGATGTCCGTAAGACCGATGCTCGGGCTGCTAAGGACGTGGGTGCTGCTGGGGAGGATGAGAGGAGGGAGAGAGTGGGTAATGGGGACGACGAAGCTGTGGAGGAGGAAAAGGTTGGTCTTATGGAAGAGGAGCTCCCTACGGAGGTGGAAGAAGAAGGGAACTTGGAGTTAATGGATAGTCACGGGGATTTGGAATTG
Organism: Piper longum; assembly: GCA_032619315.1. Taxonomy (NCBI): domain Eukaryota; kingdom Viridiplantae; phylum Streptophyta; class Magnoliopsida; order Piperales; family Piperaceae; genus Piper; species Piper longum. The sequence continues at coordinate 15,008 of JAVDBV010087401.1, read as the reverse complement.
GAAGTTGGGAAGTTGAAGGAGGAGGGAGGTGCGTCGTCGGATGTCATAGATGATCAGGACTTGGAAGTGAAAGGCGCTACCTTTGAGCCAGGCAACGCAGATTCGAAGGAGGAAGTTGGTGGTGATGTTGTACTCGAAGACGGGAGTGGTCAAGTACGAGACGAGGATGATGAATGGGAGGGGATCGAGAAGAGCAGTTTGCAGGATGGGTTCGACTCTTTGACAAGGTTCGTGGCATCGGCGGCCGGTGAAGCTCTGCTGGGCAGTGCTGGCGGCGACGTTCTTTTACAGCTCTATGCACTTCACAAGGTGGCGACAGAGGGGCCTTGCTACGAGCCGCCGCCGTCGATTCTCAAGTCCTCTGCTCGTGCTAAGTGGTACTTCCTCCTCTGTTCATGTCATGCGTTGTCTTTATTATATGTTTATTTTCTGGTTGAGTAGTTGTGATTGTTTACTGCCAACTTTAAGCTGTTGGGACGATTGGACTCATTGTACCATTTTGGATCAACTGTAAGTTGGTGTAATGCGAGTGCTAACTCTACGGTCGATTCATGTGAACCTAATTCTGAATCAAGTATAGTTAATAGAGTAGAAACGGGGGTAAGGATAATCCAGGAAATAAAATTGGGGGAAGAAGGGAGGCTAGAGTGGGAGGAGGAGATTTCATTACACATCTTTGCTTGGAAACCATACAACTATATTTTCAGTATCTGTAACCGTATACCATAATCACGTTTACCATTCTATCACTTCATGGTGGAAGTAGACAGTTACAATTCACAACCAACACCCACGTTGCACACACAACCATCTATTATCAAAGTTTAGAATCACGACCTCTTGATGTTTTAATTTCATTCTCAACATTTAGGCGGGATTCTGTTACTCATAATCGCGTATTAAGATTGGAGGCTTTGATTGAAATGTCTGTCAATGGCAATACATTTTCATATTACTCGTTTCCTTGGGATAAAATGGGGATTGGATTAATGTTAATTGTAATGAGATTCTTGATGGCATATTTCAGCTTTTTTTTTTTCTTGGTTTTTGATGCTTGAAGGAAACAAGTTCTAAGGATCAGCAGATTTCCAATGTGGACACCTGTGTCTTGTTTTCAGATTTCTCTGTGATTCACACAACTTCAATCTCGTCCTGTAAATTGTCCTTTGTAGCCTTCCCTTTTGTCCTTAAGAAACCTTGAGATACTTATTATTACGTCATGGCTTTCCTCCTTTTCTTATTTATTCATGTACAATTTATGAATTTATAATGCTGAAGATGATTTGAAGGAAACCTGCACTTTTCTATTAAGGCATTCATGGGAATTTGAAAAACTATAGTTGCAGTTTTCTGTTAATAGGTGCTGGTGGGATTAGAAAAAACTATCTTCGTTTCCTCCCTTGGTGTCCATTGGCAAAGTTTTCCATCCCATGCCTGTTGTTGACTTGCTGAAACTATTCTCAAAGCTCATTAGCTTCATCATTACCTGCACAAGCTGCTTAGCGTGTTCGTAGATGAGGGATGAATTTAACGCGTATTGACTCAAAGAAGCCTTAGGATAAATCCCAACTGAATATTGCGAATTAGTTTGATTGTTAGCCATAGTAACAGGGTTCAGGAATGCTATATATGAGTGATCGAGAGGGCTGGTTACGTTGTGCAAGGAATGCTTGGCAAAAGCTGGGGACCATGAATCCAGAGGCAGCAATGGAGCAGTATATCATGCTTCTCAACAAAAGCATCACTGGATTGGACGGAAAGGTATGTGAAGGGAGTTCATTTTTGTAGTCTTTGTATAACTGTGACACCCTTTTTTTATTTGTCTCCTGTTCATATTGGAATTAAATCCATGCCTTTTGACAGGAAGATTATAAGGGTGAAGTTGATCATCATGGTTCATCTGCAATGAAAACAACAGATCATCTGAATTTATCACCTGCTATTGAGCTGACATCTAATACTGAAAGGTTCCTTCTAATATGCCTTCAATTTTTTATCTAACTTGTAATGACTCTATGTATAAGTTCAATAACTTCTTCAGTTAAGTGAAACTAAGCGATCAAAATTTTTGTGCAGGAAGCTCGAGATTAACCCTAGTGCAGATCTGGATGATGGAGGTGGTATTGTTGATGCCGTAGAAGTATCTAAGCAGGTTACTTTGATGCTTGATTTGAAATGATATGTGTTTGGGGCTGTTAGTTCCTCAAGTTTTATGAAAATTCAATCTTAAATGTTTAGCGGAAGGTGAATTTGTCCAAACTGCAGAGAGTTAATGATCAGCCTTGTTAAGAAGGTCCTTGTTGGTGCACAATTTGTTATTTACTTGTGTTAGAATCTAGGTTCATCTGCTCAGTTAATTAAGTGTCGATATGGATAAACACCAATGATATATAAAAGAATCATGTTTTAGTTAAACTTGCATTGTCAAAGAGTTTATGATGTTAAGATTTTATATAATTACAATGATTTTTGTTACTTTTCAGGATGGTCAGTGACGGGCTTCTTATCTTCAACTGGATTGATGCTATCCACGTATGTAAGATGGCTGGGGGCTAATACGAATGCCTAGCTGAATTGCTAACTTCCATTGGAAAATAAAGGTGTGCATATGTGTGTGTGTATTCCAACGTTAATCTTGTCCATTGCTATGCTATCGTAAAATGTGAATAATTGTCAGTGTATGTGTGCGCGTTCATGTTTGGAGACAATCTCTATATGATAATATGCTTTATCAAATTCTTCTCAAAGAACAACTGAAACTGCCCATGTCAATGGTCGTGGAATATGTATTCGGACCTGTCCATTTATGCTGTATAATATATATTACTATAGCTACACATTCAAAAATTTGGATTGATGCATTCTTCAGCCATTTTTTGATGAAGCTCTAATGCTCATAGATCTTTTGGTGAAACACGTCTTCCTGGCGGATCCTAGAGTTGAGAATTGTGTCAAATCTCTCTCTATGAGGAGGGAACACTTAGGTTCTTTCCCTGCCTTCCCCCGAGTGGCAAGAAGAAAATGTTTCACCAGCAGCAGGAATCTGCTTTGGGCATGATGCAAAAAAGAGATCGTTTCTGAGCCTTTTTAGGTGAAAAGGCTCTCATGTTATTGTTCACGCGGCAATATGTCAGCAGACAAGGTTATAAAAAGTCTACGTACAAACAAGTATGTTTTCATAGCTGCGGCATAAAAGCTGCTTGAGCAACTTGTTGCTTAATTTTGCAGCTTGCAGATGGTTGACTACATGTAATTTATGAAGGTAATGCTCATACTGTATCAGAAGAATTGTTCCTTGGAAGAAATAGCGAATTGTCATTTGGAAGAAATAACAAAAGGGATCCCCAAAAAACAACTGAAAACTTTGGTCATGACCTTTGCCATGTAACTGCAAAATTGCGAAATTGGGAATGCTATTTTAGCCTCTAAATGCTTTTGGACTTTGGCTCCTTTCCTATTAATTGGGAAAATCCACTCTTAGCTTCTTCTAAGTTTGGGGATATGTTCTAAGTGGACATGGATCGGATATGGATATAGTTATATCCAATTGAAATTAAAAAATCCGATCTTAAATTCGATCCGAATTCAAATATTGTATTAATTTTATGTATTATCTCTGTCTGTGGTCCAAATTTACCAAATGTGAGTCTAATTCGTAAATGAGTCGATTGATTAAAATAATATAAATAATATTAATTTGGAAAAATAAAAAAATATTATTTTAAACACTTTAAATCATAATTTTAGAAAATATCACCAGCGCAGATAAAGATAGAGATTGGATTACTACCGATCTATATCCAATACAAATAATTTGGATGCATTAAGTCCAAGTCTGATCGGAAACTATATTGAATTTGATATGAATGGATTGATACGTGTAAGATTTACAGATACAGGTGATTAAAAACCACCCCAATCTAACTTGAAGTTTGATTAATGAAATAAATAAATAAAATTCGGTTTGAACAAACATTAAACGTTTTTTTAATGTTTAATATTCTGGTTAAATTTTAAATATTTGTATTTAGTCCCTATTATGACTTTGTAGCAATTTTTGTGAGGGCAAACAGTGTATGCTTGCTTCATTTCCTCGGCAATACTGCGAAAACAAATCCAGGCTTGAGCTCAATTTCTAACTCGATAAGCTCAAGGATTAATGGAAGTGACATAGAACTTCCATTTTCTGCCAAAATTCAAGCAAATTGCTCAACACAAAACTAAAAGTGACATGTGATAAAATATTGGACCTAATTTACTTTCGGGCTCACCAACAAACTTGAAGAATTTTATTTAATCAATAGTTTTCTTAATCAAAACAAATTTGAACCAATGTACGAAATTGATGGAATCAAATTAAAATATTTTAATTTAATTCAATTTGATAACTCAGCAGCCAAATTTTATTTAAAAAAATTTATAAGCAAAACGAGATTTTTTAATATAATATTCATATTATACCAATTTTTAGTGGGCTAATCACATAAAAAATTGTTCTATATATATATATACCACATTAAGCAATATAAAAATATCAATAAAAGATCAAATAATTTGATGGTAACTATATAAAGCATAAAACTTGATTACAAAAGAAAATTTCAAAAGATAAAATTTGGATATTTTGTAAAGTTTTGATGGGAATGTTATTTTGTATAGAATTAAATATTATTTTTTAAACCAGAGTAGAAGGCGAGTTGTGGGTGACCAAAAGACAGCCACTGATGATCAAGTACAAGCCATCGTTAAATGTGCGCTTTCCATCTCAGTTTTGGTATTTTATTTATTTTGAATGGCAACCGGAAAGTTGGAAAACCGGAATAATTATTAGAAAAGAAAAAAAAACTAAAACACTCACAAATAAAATTTAGCTTTATTAATCTCTTCAAAAATATAACTGGGTGGCAACTAGACCACCGGCAAATCAACGTCGGAAGCTGCCCGAGGCAGTTATTCTTGTCTTGGGATGGTAGATCGAGTTGTCCTTCGTCCCGTGAATTTGATTGTCCGCCATGTTTTTTTTAAAAAAAACTATTTGATGTTTTTACCCCAAAAAAAAAGAGAAGAAAGTTAGGGGGTGGAAAAATTAGAGTTAATTATATAATTTTTTTATTATAATAACAAAATTACTATTGGGTTAGTTTTATAATAAAATAAAAAATTCAAACCAAACTAATTCAAAAATATTAAAAAAATATTTTTTTTTACTAGCATTAGTGCCAAGCCAGCTCTAGGTAGTCAAATGTGGCTGCCCCTAGGTAGAGAGTGATTAGTTAAGACCATCAAGCGCACACTCTTACCTCCTTATCTTTAAGCCACTCGATTTGGCTGCCCCGATTTCCTTAAGACAAGAGTCGGTAATGACTTTATTTTTTAAAAAAAATATTTTTAATTCAAATTTATCGTTATTAGGCATAGATTTCTGACCTTGTGACAATATAAAAAAATTTCCCCGGGTAAAAAACATAAATTATTTTATAAGTTAAATTATAATAAAATTACTATTTGATGGTAAAGATACACTTCAAAATTGAATGGCATTATTTGACATTTTTAAGATGTAATAATGTTTTTAAATTTAAAATTAATAAAATCTCTAAGCATAGGTTTTTGGTTGAAGGGTGAGTTGAATTATGAATTAGTTAAAAAAATCATGAGTTTTGGCTGAATTGTAATAATTTTATTTATTTATTTATTTATTTTAGATAAGATAAAGTGGACTTCATAACGGGCTCATTAATTATTACTTAATTTAAATATCTTAATATTAATATTTATTTGAAAATTATAATAAAATAATTTTACCTAATTTGGAAATTATAATTAGAAAGTATATTATTTAAAAATAGACATTTAATGATAATTTTTATTTATTTATTTATTATTATTGTTGGTAATAATAAAGTATAGTTATTTTTAAAATGTTGTTTATTTGTTATTTTAAAAAATAGACATCTAGAGATGGGGTTGGTGATCGAGACCTACATCTGGGAGCCCGGCCCCTGGCACTTCCTCTTCATCTTCTCCCCCTACTTCTCCTCCATCTTCTTCCTCCCTTACCTCGCTTCCCACGCTCCCCGCAGTGCTACCGTATTCGACCCTGCGCCGCCGGCGTCGTTCGTGCGGTTCCATTCCCGGTTCCTGCTTGTGTTTTCGTCGTGCACAGGCCTGTGTTTTTGGCCACCGGCGCTGTTGTGCGCACCTTGTTTTCTTTCTGCTCTTTGGTCATGGGTGCGTGTTCTTCCTCTTTTTGCGTTAATCCTAAAGACGGCAGCTTTGCTTCAGCTCGGTTCAGTTTTTGCTCTTATATTCTATTTTCTGCACTGTTTTGTTCTTGATCTGGGAGTGGAGAAAGAGCTAGAGCCAACATTTTGAAGATGGATACCTTAAAACTAAAAAATTTAAGGTTAGAATTTAGCAGCGACTTCGCCTCTTGACGGTTCTGATGAGTCTTAGTTCTAATGGTTATGTTATAGACACCGAGCGTGCTTTTCTTCGTAGTGCATTTCTTGTTGATTTCCATACTTGTGATTGTATTCTTTTGCGTGCTCGTAAAAAATGTTGTTTACTAAATGCTTGAAAAAGTCATTTACTACTGCAGGTGATCTAATGCTCAAATTCTTATTTCTGGCTTCTTTGTTTTATTTATTTGCAGTGATTGAAGGGATTGGATCCATTTTCGGAGAGTTCTTGTATGACTATTACGGCAAAAGCAAAGAGCAAAAGTTGATGCCCCTCATTAAGGAAGCCTGTGTTGTATGTGGGTTGCAAAATCCCACATCATGAAGTGGAGGGATGTGGGGGGGAACTCTTTCACTATAAATAGGGCTCCTCCCCCCTGTAGTAGATTATCCCAAAGGGTAATCTCGAATTACCTACTTTCTTTTTTACGGGTAGTAATTGTCTTTTCTACCATCGGTAATTCTTTCTCTCTTTGTAATATTTCTCTTTAGTGAAATATTATTTTCGTAGTGTCCGAGGACGTAGGCAATTGCCGAACCTCGTTAAATTCTGGTGTTTGTTCTTGTTCTTTTCGTGTTTATTTAATAGCTATTATCGGGTATAGTTGGTGTTAATTATTGTGCTATTTATATTACTCGTCTTGATAAAATTCTGTCTATGAGTTGGTTTTTAAGCGGACTATCTTTTTCCACCAACTTTCCTGTGAATTTTATCTTGGGGTGAATTTTTAGTACAATAGTTTTCACGCTTGTCATCTAGGTAATAGTTCTAACAGTGAATTAGTTATCTTTGGTGAAAATTACCCGTTTTTCACAACAATTGATATCAGAGCCATTAGTTAATTCTAATATGCTCTTTGGTTGCGGTTTATACTGATCTCCCACATCAGAAAAAATTTTCCTCGAGCTCTTAGTTAATTTTAGTATACTCTTTAGTTGCGGCTTGTGCTGATCTTTCATATCAGAAAAAATTTTCCTTAAGCCAGTTGGCTTTCCGCATTGAGAGCTATTAAATAGACATTTTAGCAGAAATGGCAGAAGCATCCACATCGAAGGCAGCAGCTTCTTCATATTCAATTTTGGGAAGAACTGCTGTTACAAATCCAAGATTTGTTGTGGAGATTTTTGATGGTACCGGTCATTTCGGTATGTGGCAAAGTGAGGTTCTAGATGCCCTCTTTCAACAGGGTCTAGTCATTGCTATCGAAGAAAAAAAACTAGAAGATCTTAAGGAGAAAGAATGGAAGACGCTAAATAGAATGGCATGTGGTACCATTCGAACGTGCCTTTCTAGAGAGCAGAAGTATGCTTTAATTATTAAGAGATTGTTCCGCTTCAATTATGTTCCTAGTACCACTCTGAATGATCATATTACTAGCTTCAATCAGCTGGTAACTGATTTGATGAATCTGAACGTGACTTTTGATGATGAAGATATGACTCTTATGTTGTTGGGATCACTTCATCATGAATTTGAGTTTTTTGAAACTACTCTCCTTTATGGGAAGGTTGTCGTGTCTCTCAGTGAATTAACTTCTGCCTTCTATAGTTATGAATTGAGAAAGAAGGAAAAGAAAGAAAATACAAGTTTAGAAGTTGAAGCTCTTGTTGTGGAGAGAGGCCAGTCGCAGAGCCAGAACAAAGGAAGAAGGGGAAGGTCAAAGTCAAAGTCCAGACCTAGTAAAGATGAATGTGCCTTTTGTCGAGAAAAAGGCCATTTGAAGAAAGATTGTCCCAAGCTGAAGAACATAGGCAAACATGAGAAGGAAAAACTGCTGCAAATGTCGCTGAGTGTGATGATGTAGATTCAGATCTTTCAATTGCTGCATCAACGAGCAATTCTAATTCATGGTTGTTAGATTTTGCTTGTAGCCACCATATGTCGATCAATCGAGAATGGTTCTTTGATTTTAAAGAATTAAAGGGTGGAATTGTCTACACAGCAAACAATGCCCCTCTTGTCACATATGGAGTTGGTTCCGTTAACTTGAGGAATCAAGATGGATCGACCAGAACCTTAACTGGTGTTCATTATGTGCCAGATTTGATGAATAATCTCATCTCTGTCGGAACTTTAGAGTCAAAAGGTTTCGAAGTGAGGGCAAAAGATTGGATAATGAGGATCATCTCTGGTGCACTTGTAATAATGAAGGGGATCCGAAGAAAAAATAATGTGTATTACTTTATGGGTAGTACAATTGTTGGGGAGGCAGCAGTGACAACAACTCCTGCTGATGATCAGGAGTCGGAAGCAACCAGGTTATGGCATATGCGCTTGGAGCTTGGTGGAGAAAAATCCTTGAAATTATTGATAGATCAAGGATTACTAAAAGGAGCTCGGGCTTGCAAATTAGATATTTGTGAGCACTGTATCAAAGGGAAGAAAATAAGGGTGAAATTTGGTACAGCAATCCATAATACTGAGGGTATTTTGGATTATATTCACTCGGATGTGTGGGGGCCTTCCAAGACAACTTCATTGGGAGGTAAAGACTATTATGTTTCCCTTGTTGATGATTTTTCCCATAGAGTTTGGGTGTATACTATGAAGACGAAGGATGAAGTGTTGGGCATTTTCCTGAAATGGAAAAAGATGGTGGAGACTCAAACAGGGAAAAGAGTCAAACGCATTCGCACAGACAATGGTGGTGAATTCAAAAATGATCTATTTCAAAAGGTCTGTGAAGAGGAAGGCATT
>JAVDBV010087397.1:1530-18612 GCA_032619315.1 Piper longum | reverse complement strand
AAAACTATTTCTACGATCACAAAATAATGAATCTAAAATCACCCACTGTATACTCTCATGCATTCTGATAACTCATTCTCTGCTCATTCATGTCATTATCATCACATCCTCGCTACACATTACCCTCACAGCTCATACACGTGACCGGCATCGGCTTAGTACACTTGTTCTGAAATACACTCAACTCGAACCGACGGCTGAACCAATCGGCTAACGACTATAAAACCTGTGACTCGAATCACGGGTTTTACATATTTAATTTATGATGATTTTTTATTGCATATATTTTAATATTCTGTATTGTTTTGGATATGTTATTGATTTAATTAATCCAAGCTCTATTTAATACTATTAAATTTTAAAAAATAAATATAAAATACCTAATGAAATATTGGTAGCTAATAATCATATGTTTTCTTTTTCGGTATGTCAACAATTATCATATTATTTATTCAATTCTTATCCACGAGCCTAGGGTTTTGACTCGCATGGATATCTCATGTTTACAATTATTTGAACAGTTTTTTTTATTTTTTTATTAATAGTAATGACCATGGATATGTTGTTTCATAGTCAATATTTCATGCTCTTGAAAAAGTTTAGGGCCTGCCAGAAGTTTTTATGTGTATGCGTACTTTTTTTTTCTTCTTTATTTTTTATAATCATGTTTGCTCCTAGTTTATAATAGGGCAGAGTTCTCAATTGGTTCAAAACTGAATTTTTAAAATAGGGTTCAACCATCTAACTTTGACCTAATTAATTAAAAATGATAATTATTAGCACAATATGCTAGGATTTGATTGATTAATGCGATAATATTTTTATTTAAAATAAAAATAATGTGATTGAATTGTAAATATTAAAGAACTAATTAAGTAAATTAAACATGTACTGTTAATTAAATGCAATGCAGACTAGAAAATCTGACATGGATTGATGTATGTAACTTTAAGTGATAAGTATTTTGATGTGTGTGATATAGGATATGTGAATGCATCGTACTGAGCGTTAGCTTTTAGTTTTGATGTATAGGTATGGAGTAGGACCTTGCCGCTTAGGCATGTGGACACAATTGTAGTAGGCCTGTTTAAGACTCGTCTTTAGTTTAACTCCTTTACTTTATTATGATTTGTTTAAACAAGTAAGTGGGCATGTTGAGTAATGGGTTTATCATATCCCGCTTCACATGGGTCATTTAGTCGCACGAATTTTTAAATTAATAACCCTTGAGGTTGAGATCCCTTAAGTTTGTTTTCGAAAACTTAGATCCAAATCACAATACCTTCAAACCTGTTATATTATAATCCCTACTCACGCCTATGTATATATAATTTTCTTGAGTTTTCATTAAGATGTGAGATAAGAGAAAACTCACTACCGTACTATGTGAGTGGGCACGTGTTAATCAAAATAGGCTCTAAATTAGTGAGCGGGTTATTCCATTCTTGAAGGATCTTGATAATTCTACTTTTGAGTTCCTTAAATTCGAAGAAATGTAGAGGCTTAAGGTACTGCAATGAAACATATGTCTAGACTTGTGGTTTTAAAGGATACTGAACGCATGTCTCAAAGTACTCAACCTCTATAATCAAGGTCAGGAGTGATACAAAAAATGTAGAGAGCTAAAAGAGTATAAATTAATCTTTCCTACGTAAGGGATAATTTTTAAGTTCCTAAATAATGATATGAGATAAAATATAGCATTGTCAAGTCAAGGCTGATAACTCTTAATTAGTGCCAGAGTTTCAATCAGAAGTATAAGTAAGAATGATTTCTTTTAACGGGGGAATCAACTCTCCTCTACCAATTTGTTATTAGTTATTTATATACTAGTAACACTCATTATTGATATTTTTTTATTATATATGTAAGTGAGAATTTAGAGGATCAAATATTGTCGGCAATGTAATTTACACACGTGTATATGTCGAGGCTGAATAAAAATGAATTGTTGAGAGTGATTGTAGATGTATGTTTTAAATGTCTAATTACATAAATGGTCCACGTGTGGTAATATTATGAGGCTAATGGAGTTGAGCCCCAATTTAAGATGATAAAAAATATTGACGATAGAAAAGTGAGAAAATATCATATTTTTAATACGTTTTCTATTTTTATTGTTATGTATATACATTACTTTTCGTTGACACGGTACTTTTAGAAAAATTCTGTTGGTTTTGTTTTAAGTCCATTCGAGTCCTAATTTAACTAAATCAAATAAAAAATAATAATAATAATAAAAATAAAATGATCAAAAAAAGATTAAAATTTTTGAAATCATTGAAACTATGTTTAATTGTGTAATAATAATTAATATTGATAATGAAGTGTTTATCATCTCGTGGTCCCTTTGGCTTTGGTGAGCTGCTCAGCAGCAAGAGACAACCAGCAGAGATCATCCATCGCCGCCGTCATGGTTGTCGCCGCCGAAATACTCATTGCGATCCCGGCGCCGTTGGCGTCGGCAGACTGGCCCCCGTCGAATGGGCGCCGGCCGACACCAAAAGCAGCGCCCCGCCGAGTCCAGGTATCATCCTAGAACGCTCCAAGAACGTCTTTTTCTGTGTCGTATAGTTGCTGTTGTTGGAACTATTCACTGCCCATTTCTGCTTCTTGCTTGTAAATGTTGTTTCTTTTATAGTTTTTGTCTGATTCTTTAGTTGAAATGCATCCAATGATTTTTTATTTGGTTTGGAGTATATACATATATATATATATATATATAAACATTACATAGGTGTAGATCGACTAGGTAAGATTGTTGCTTGTTCAATACCAAACTTTGATGCAAATAGAGCTTGCCCAAGTAGCTAGATAAATGGGAAGAGGGAAAGGTTCGAGCTTTTTTTATCTGGTTGTGGGCTTCTAATGGATAGATGAGTGATGGCATCATCAAGCTCCTTTTGTGGGTAATTCTTGTAGGTATTGAGTTCAAAGATCTCCATTTTGGAGAAACTGAGCATGGCATTGTAAAATGTGGCCATTGAGTGAATATGCTTTTTACCACTCTGCCTCTGCTAGACATTATGAAACATAGAGTGAAAAGAGGTATTGTACACTGTAAATTTATGTATGTTCTATGAGAGACAGAATTGTTATATTTCTATTGCAAGGATTTAAGGACCTTTTAAGGTTGAAAGGTATAAAATATACTCAAAGATTAGAACTTCCAACTTGTAAGTGCAAAAATTTTGACGGTTTTGCAGCTCGCTGTAGCCTGGAAATTTTGCCTATGTGCTCATATGCTACTAATGTTTCTCCTTTCTGAAGGAGTTTGAGTTATAATTTTCCTTCTTTTTCTTTTAGGTGAAATGCCACAAAGCTAGTGAGGAACCATTCCAGACTGCTACATTATCAAGGAGAGATGCCATGATCAGCTTGACTACATCTTTGGCAAGCAGCCTCGTCTATATTCCCTTGGCGGAAGCTCGAACTTCAAAAGCAGACATTAGGCAAAAATTTCTAGAGAAGCTTAAAATGCTTCAAGAAAAGGCTGGACTTGGAAATGATAAGGAACCTGTGCCTCATCCAGCAGAGAAAAAATCACAATCATCGAATCAGATTGCTGAGAAAATTGAGGAGCCAAAGGAGAAAGTAGACTTACCAAAGGAGAATTCATCATCATCAAATCAAATCACAGAAACAATTGAGGAGATCAAAGAAAAAGTTGGCCTATCAAAAGAGAAGTCGCCACCATTGAATCAAAATTCAGAGACTAACAAGGAGCCTAAAGAAAATGTAGGCTTGGCAGTTGAGAATTCGCCAAATTCGTCTCCTTCGAATCCAATTGTTGGGAAGATTGAGGAATTTAAAGAAAAAATAGGATTATCAAAGGATGGGGAGAGCTTGTCATCTGTGGAGACCAAGTTGGAGGCATCAGAAGAAAATTTATCCCCGGTTGAACAAATCAAAGAGAAAGTTGAGATACTCAAATTGAAAATGGGACTGGCAGCAGGGGAGGAAAGTATCTGGAACAAAAAAGAAGCAGTACCACATTCTACAATAGAGAAACCTCAACCTGCCAATATAATCATGCAAGGTATGCAGCTAGTTAAAGAAAAACTGGGTTTATCAACTGTGAAGTAGAGAATACCTAACAGGACCTTGAGCTGCATTATGTGATCGTCTTCAAATGGTTAGAGTAAGCTGCTGTTTTCCGTGATAGACTTATGAACTCGTGTGTTGTTGGACTTCTTGTCCAAACTAAGATTGAATTTGGCATCTTGATATGACTCATATTTCAGTATTTCCGTCGTTGTAAAACTTGTACTCATGACGAAAAGCTATCATCTTCTTGGAAGAAAATCATGGGTTTTACAATCATAAGTATCTTCAATGATAACTTAGCGCAAATGTGCATAACATGAATGTTTATTCCCTGTTACATTGTTTGCTACATTCCCGCAGCAGGGTTTTGGGTCATTTTCATATTGGATCCATACAAACTCTTTTTTCTGGGATGAAGGAGAAGAAGAGAGACAAATCATTTTTTTCACCCTTTTAACTTATAAACGGGTGGATAAATGGGTGCTATGGAAGATGAAAAGTTTCCCCATGGTATTGGAGACAACCTCCTATTCCATGAAAAATAGTGATTGTCGATTGTAGAATATGGAGCGATAAAATTCAAGATTTCTATGCATTAAAAAACGAGATCTTTGCTTTGAAATTGAAGCTTCATACAATTTAACCATGTTCGAAAACTTTCTTTAGATTGAATGGGTGGCGTCGACAATCATTGAACGAGCTTATATCCAAGCAAACACTCATTAAAGCATAAACAATATTTCAACTCATTGAAAGAAATTTTATTTCACACGTGAGGCTAGACAAATCTTACTATTGATGTGGCGTACATCTAATTTTTCTCATATTTTAGGTAAAGCCAATTTGGGTTTTGCTGCATTTTTGAAAGAAACTACCAAAATCCCCATGTTCAAAAAATTTCATGCATAAAACCCTCCAAAAAATCAATTCAAAGATCAAAAGAAAAACATCAATCTATTTCTTTTTTCAGAAACTTACCTTAATTTGAAATTTTGCGTCATGAAAAAAACTATATAAGTTGAATTCTTGCCATCTTAATTAAAGCTGAATTGAGGGAGCTAAAATTGATAAGCAAATCCATGCCACGACCATCAATCTCCTCAATTTTCTTATTTGCTTACCAAAGAAATTCTTATATAGAAGATTCTAATTGAAAGGCCTCGAGGGAAAGTGGACAAAAATCCAAGAACTAGACAAATAATAACATTTGAAGTACCTTACAAGAAGTTCCATTGTTCACTCCAATGCAATTACTAAGTTGACAGCTTCGAATTGCCCCAAGTTTAATCATTAACTGCAAATCCAGTCACTAAATTGGGATATCCCATAAATTTTATTAACATAACTAAAGAATGTCTCCCAAGGTTTGTGTTACTGCAAATCAAGGCTAAATGACAGCTCACATGCATATAGCATTACATCTGAAGGCTTTTTTATTTTTCTGGCCTCAGAGTGGATTAAAATTGAAAAGTAAACTCAGAATCTGATGAAAATAGATTAGTTCAGACAACACATCTAACAGAAAAATACATCGACCTCGACAAACTTACATGAAGACTGGTGCTATCATATCTTTCCCAAAACACCAAAAAGCTGTTGCCTCGCTTCAGCAGCCAGTGCCGATGTCTTTTCAAATGGATTTTGTTTTGCATAGGCAACTGCTTTGATGTATGTTTGTCTATCATTTTCCATTTTCTGCAACTCAACGACATCCACAAGCTTCTCTTGCTCCTGTCATTTTTTTTATTCTCGTTAGACAATAGAGTGAGATACAAAATATTTCTTTGACATCCATTTATATTTAGTGCAAAACTTAAATGGCTAAAATTTTAAAATTGATAAGGCATTGAAATATATGCCTGGAAGAGCTTACTAGTAAAGATAGCAAAACGGAAAATGTAAAGCTTACTATAGGTGGAAGATGATCAAGATAATCAAAATTGCTCTCCCTCACCGGATCAACATCAGTGGAATCTTTAACAAATGACTCAATTGCTTCCAAAAAAATCCCAACTTCATGTTCTGCATAATCAAGATCTTTCTGAATCTTATCAGATTCACTCCTCGACGTCATTAATTCCCATTGCAAATTCTTCAGGGTAGCTTTCTTGTCAGCCAGCTTCACCTATAACAAGTTTGAACAGTGATCACATCTTGACAAGGTGGTATAGCAAAGACGATGGGAAGAGAGGGAGGCATCTAACAACGTGGGAAAATTTCATACATTTGCTATAATGAAAGGGCTAGATAATAAAAATAAGTTTCTACTATTCAAGAGTTCAATCCCGCTCCACTAAAAACCATACTGCAAGTAATTAGAGCTTCTTCACAAGGTAAGGAATTGCTACTCTTTTAACCTGATTGCCCACCTTGCTAATAATAGATAAACGTCACGTTGCAACTAGTCCATTGTTTGGGTGATCACTAAATTACACCCCAACAATATTTTTGAAAGGTAGAAACAACCTAAAAAATATGGTCCACGATCGAGAAAATGGATGAATAAGATTAATATGCAATTAAAACAAGTAAACATGCCAATGAAAGGCAACCTTAGACTTTGGCTTTATGAGCTTCATGCACATGATTTGATTGTTAGAAAAATCAATTGAGAAAACAAAAGCTAGCCGCTGGCACCAGCTGAATAAGGTACAATGGTGACAACAACAATGATGATGATATTTCCAGCTTTAAAACTGTTTTTTCTATACAGAACCACCAAAGTCACCTATGATAGCTTACCTCATTTTCTGTCCTTAAACTAACTCTGACTGAAGTATATATTGACATCTAAAAGGATAAGACCATGTATTCCTACCAATTTAAAGAATATGTTGTCTGGTAGAGGAAGGAGTATGGGTCATTTGCATCTATGATGTTACAACTCCTATAAATCACAGATGTGCTTTCCTTCATGCGGCAACCAAATTTAATAAAACCAAAAGGCATGAATGTTGTACCTGACAATCTGAGAGTTGCAACTGTGCAGATTTCAGAAATGAATCCTTCTCTGCAATTTCGCAAGTCAATTCACTAAGTTTCACACGAATAGCTTCCATTTGACTGAGTGAATCCTCGGCATATTTGATAATTTCCTCTTTTTCCGCTAACTTCTTTAGCAAATCCTCCATTTCCTTCTGCAACGCCAGCAGTTCACTATGATCTTTCTCTGAAGACAACATCCTTAAGGATTCCGCAGAAAATTCATCAATCCAACTGCCTCGATTATCCTTTTTAACATTTTTGCCTGCCTCGCTATCAGTCCCTCGTTTTTTGGCAGGTAAGGTTTGTGTTTTCTTAACTTTGACGTCCTGCACAAAGCAAGCCAACAACTATAACTTTAGAGTTTGACAATTCCTACACCTTTACACTTAACATTTATGATACAGACACCAGTATTTCTTCCATCAGATACACAAAATAGTTAAACGAAACAATTATGAAACTAATTACTAAGAAAATCTAGATCAAATTTTGCCAGAATATAAATTGAAGAACAAGACCAACAAATGCTATACACTAACACTGTTCATGTTCAATACAATCAGACAGCTATTCGTCTGTTGGTAGCTACCCACATCACAACCCACATTCCTTGAAAAAAAAGTCAAGAGAAATTCGTAGTTCACTCAACGGAGAAAATCAAAGGAAAAATGCCAACTTTTTTGGTCCGAGCATAAATAAGCGAAGCCCGGCGAGTTAGAGTCGAATTAGCTCTCCGAGCCTACACAATGCAGCACACAAACCCCCAAACAACAATCAATTCAAAAAAGAAAGCAAAAGAAAAAACACGAACTTTCCAACACAAACACCGAACAAGAGATGGCGCTAAGAGCGGCAACCATGAAGGGATTCGACGAGGGGCACCATCTCCACGAGGTTCTCGTAGAGGACGCGGTCCACATTCCCGTTCCCGGCCGCCGCCGAAGAAGAGGAGACCCGGGGAGGGGCGGCCACGGCTTGGCCCCCGCCGCCGCGCGCCGCCGGCGAGAACTGCGCCAGCGCCTGCATTGCTCGCCCGCCGGCGGTCGGGAATTTGCCGGAGGGGTCGGATTTGTAAAGGTGGGCGGGGAGAGTGTGGGAGTTAAAATAGTGTTCTTCTTTCAATTTATTTACGATAATGCCACTATTGTGGGCTCTGCATAACATAAGCTGTCTTGTGCACAGTGTCATTTTCGTATTTATCTTACCAAAAAATGGTATTTTAGTAAACAATCCGGCTTGGGTTATTAATAAGAACATGGTAGCCGGTCTACAATACAAATACATAAGCTCCATCCCTAATTATTTATTCTGAAATAGTTAATTACACCTAAAACATGGTTAATTAAATAACAGAAATGTTACCTTCTCATAAAAACTATTAATTAAAATTTAATTTTATAAATATCTTATCTTTAATTAGTTTAAGTGAAATTAAATTTCTAGTATAATTATTTATGCATCTCGAGAAAAATTTAAATCTAGATTAGTACTTTATTTTGGTAAAAAAATAGTTTTAGTTTAGCTAAATAAAAATTTTAAAATTCGTTCTTCTTGGTCTTAGATAACTTAATTATATAATTTTAATTTTTTAAAATAATTAAATTTAATAAATTAAATTTTAATCACTTGATTACAGTGATAAAATTGCTCAAATATCTAATTTTAAACATAATATTAGCTATATTTGAGAGAAAGATTTTGTATATATTGAAAATTGTTACCGGTTAAACGACAAAATTATTAGAGTTATCAACTCTTCCCCAATAAAAATTACAACCAATGTGTTAATCACTTTGTTGGGAATAAATTTATAAATAGTGAAGGCGACGTTCTTTAATTAAATTTTTACTAAATAAATAGTTGTAACCTTTAGTTAACAAAATAATTAGTTCATAGTAATTTTAAATAATTTATAATTTTTTAATTTTAGTTATGATTTTTTTATGAAATTAAATAATATAAATATTTAATTATAAAATAATAAATCATATTTTAAACAACTTTTTTCTAGTAAAAATTATTAACAGAAAAAACACTCGCCGTTCTCATTTATGATAAAATGATTCTTCATTAATATTCATAATAATTTTTTTTTATTAATTTTATTAAAAACTTTTCTGAGTATATTATTTTTCATTATTCACCTGTGCACGTGAGATTATATTAATTGCTATCATTTAATTAATATTGTTACATATATAATTAGTATTTAAATTAAGATTATATTTTTCGATCATTAGTGACAAAATCTTCGAGTATAATTTTATTTAAATTAAAAATTTTAGAAAAATCTGTATACCTAATTTTTATTAAAAAGAATTAAACTTTTTAAAATATAAATAAAATAAAAAATTTAATTTTTATAATTAATTATTTAAATAATAAAAAATATTTATGTGTATATATATATGTATATATATTTGTATAAATAAATATTAGTTATTGGGCTTTTTAAACACCAGTTCGCTTTTCTCTGTCCTAAGTTTTTTTTTTGGGTTGTTTTCCTTCTCCGACCAAAAAGCCCCCCTTGAAGCTCTGCCGCCGCCGCCCTTCCCCTCGCCGGAGTTGTCGCCCCGACCATGAGCGGCGGCGGTCCCAGGCTCCCGATCCCGAGCAGCGTGAGGAAGACGATCCAGAACATCAAGGAGATCGCCCGCAACCACGCCGACGATGAGATACACGCAATGCTCAAGGAGTGCAACATGGATCCCAACGAAACCGTCCAGAAGCTGCTCCAGCAAGGTCGTCCCCCCCGTCTCGCTCTGGCGCGGTTGAAAGGCGCCGCCTTTTTTGTTGTCTTGAATGCGTGTTCGTCGGGGATTTTTTTTAAAATTTTTTGATTTTGGGGTGTTGGTGCAGAGCTGGGGTGGGCTGGAGTGTGGGATTCGGATGATTTGGGTAAGGCTAGGGCTTTGTTTGGGGAGTCATGGGTTGGTGCCTGTTGATGATCCGGTTGGGGTTTTGGGTGGTGGGTTTATTTTATTTTGCATTTTGAGATCAGTGTTTGATCCGCTTGCAGTTCTGGTGTGCTTGGGGTTGGTTGCTAGCGGTGATTAGGTTTTTTTTTTTTGGATAAATGTTGCATCTTTTTGGTAATTGGTAGCTCGTACTCCCCCGGATCGATGGGCTTTTGCTTTTGGTTGGCGATCGTTGTTGATGGATTTGCCGGATTTGTGCCTTGTTTTCTTAGTTTTTGTCGCCAATTTTGTTTGGAATGGTTTTGGCGAGAATGGGTTTCTCTTTTTCTTAGTAGGGAAGCAATCTCTGAAAAGATAGGTTTTTTTTTTTTTCTGGTAATATTTAGTTTTTTACTTTTGAGAACTGACTAGATACTTACTTCTGTTCAGATACTTTTCAAGAAGTTAGAAGAAAGCGCGACAGGCGAAGAGAGGTTACATTTCTTCGCTTTTCCTGTTAATGGGTGGTGATATCTTTTCGAAAAGTACTTGATATGCTATTTACTCCTTTATTTTGGGAAGTGGGATGCCAATATTGTATTTTTTTAATCATTATATAGTTCATGACATGCTTGAATGAGGATGTGCTTCTTTTGGAAGATCAGGCTGGTACAATTGAATTGGTTCTCTTAGATCTGTAAATTATGAAGGATGCAGGTAGAAATTATTTTAATCTGTTGCATACCATCAGATAATGAATTCTTGTTAGTTTTACTAGGAACTGTCATCTGTGATTTGAGAAGTGCTGGAAATTGTTGTTAACGGTTCCATGCATGATGTTTAAACTGAATCTGTCTAATTTTAACTCTTTCAATGGATCTAATTTTGTGTTGTGGTCGTCGTTATGTTGAATATTAGTTGAATGTGATATATGATTCTGTGATTACATTATTCATTGTCTCGCAATAATGATCTTTGTGCTTGGTCCTAACTTCTGTTGCCTATATTTCTACAGAATATGAACAACAAGGAGGCTGCTGATTCTAATTGGAGGCCATTCACTCAGGTTCGAGGGGGGAAGGGTGTTAAGGGGAGCTATGTATCTCGCCATGTTTCAAATGGTATTGAGCTTGCCATAAATGCAGTTGAATTTCACTTCCTATTATTTCTTCCTTTCTTTCGTTTATTTTATTTTAAAATTCTTAACTATCTTAATGGTTTATATGATTAGCACAATTTTTATTTTTGTTCGTTTGCCAACCCTTATTCTGCATTTTTTTATGAATTAACATTTAAACTTGATTTATATTTTTAATATGTGTGTAGATGCTAGTGGTGGGAAAATTTCAAATTCTGAAAAGGACAACATAAACAAATCAGACAAGGATCTTTTGCATATTTCTTCTGAAACTGAAACAAAGGAACCGGATTTGTTGAGGTCTTTCTATGTCCTTTTCATGCTAACAACATTTAGCACACATACCACGCCAAATCATATGTTTGAATTTTGATGGTCTAATGTGCTTATTTCTTGCAGCCCACTAACTGGTATGGCCAATGGTTCCATCAATGCGAAATATGAAAACACCTTTAAAAAACATGCATCTTCAGAAGCTAGGCCACCTGGTAGTGTTACCAAAGTGGGAGGTCGATTGCCACCTGTAGCTGACAAGAAAAATGCTGTATCTGAAATTAGCAGAGAAAGAGAGCATATTTCTGGGAAGTTGGCTGTTCCGTCATCTGTTGCGAAATTAAATTCCTCTGCTGCAGATCCTGTTTCGGTTCCTTCACTTGATTCCTGTGCTGCAGCTGCTGTTGGGACTGTTAAACGGGAAATAGGAACCCAGCAAAGATCTGGTGAAAACAAGCATTTATTTCAAGATGTTCCGGCAGATGATGTACCTTCTTCTACTGAGACTGTGCCTACAGATTCAGGAGAGCACTGCATTCATGGGAAGGCACAAACTAAATCACCGAATGCAGATAGGAACCAGGTCATGGAAGCATCTCATTCTGGTTCTTCTAGTCGACCATCATCAAACTACAGCACTAGGTCACAACAAGCCATCCTTTCACAGAAAGGTATTTCATATATTGGCTTTGCATTTTTTCTATTGGGATATATGCGGTGTCCTCCCAAATTCTGATCACTGTGCTAACGATAATCTGATCAGTGTAATAATAATAATCTGATTGTATTATCAGCAATATTTTCAGCACAAGCTGGAGACGGCTCTTCTATCTGGCATTTCAAGTTCTTTAACTTGTTTGGAAAAGATAACCAAAGCTTATCATTAACATAGATTTTGCTCTCGTGACTATTTTGTTAACAGAAATGATGACATTTTTTTTCCTGTTGTCAGCAGGGGGCCCTAGCAAGGAGTGGAAACCAAAACCAGTGAATTCTAATGTTCAATCATCCGGACAACTTGCCACATTGGATGCTCCTGTTGTAGAGGACCCTGACTCTCTTTCTTTGCTGGGGTCAGGTTCTGAAAGGTATGAAGGGACTGGTTTGAAGCTGCAGAAGAAGCTTGAGAATTTGGATGTATCAACTGAACAGGTGATTATTCCTCATCATCTTCATGTTCCCGAGGCGGAAAGAGGTGCATTCAGCTTTGGAAGTTTCGATGTCAACTTCGCAGTGAATGCGATAAGTATAAATGATCCAAATGGTGAAAAGAGCTCCTCTTTGATACCAGAATTATCTCATGCACCTGATGAAACTGCAGAAGAGCCGTCACTGGGGTATGCATATGAAAATGTTCTGTTTTCTCTTAATTTGGTTGGTAATAGAGTTTACTGATTGTTCCCAGGTGATGGAATTGTAAAAATTTGAAGGGTATTACTGAAGTTATTAGATGCACATATAGATGTGTTTTATACTACACTCTTTGTAATTTGTGTAATCGAACTTTTGTGTTGCTGTGACTTGAAAGAAGAATACTTTTTTTATGAGTTCAGTGGTTTTTATGTACTGACTCTGGTGCTTCATTTTTTCGTCTTTGGAAAACTTGTACAACGACAGTCAAGATGCAGTAATCACACCTCAGGAAAGAGTTTATCAGGGCCAGGAATTGCCGTCAAACATACCGGATAACTTATCGACTGAGGAAGCAAACAGTCAGTCAGCAATTTCTCCTGAATCAGATTATGATCAAACAAAACAAGACAGTATGCCATTTGCAAATCCTCAATCTTCTGCAGTTCAGATTGCCCCTGGATATTCCAATCTTGGCTTGATTCCCTCTGTGGTTGGAGGCCAATTTGCAGTCCCGGAGAACTCTGAACCTCAACTTCGTGATGCATCACGCCTTACAAATTTTGTTGTGAGTATCATTTTCCTTGATTTTACTTGAAGCAAGTATCTGAAAGAAAAAATAGCGATGGCTTGATAAGATTATTTAGCTGAAAGATTTATAGTTGATTTAATATTTTGATTTGATAATCACATTTTGTAACCATTCTTCATTTTTTTATTAGGTTCAGCAGCCATTCGACTCCTCAAGTACCTATTATGTTCAGATGTACAGACCTGGAGCAGATGGCGAAGGTCGTTTTTCTCCATTTCTTGTCTCCCCCGGTGCTGCTTCCAAGTATAATGGAAACATTTCTGTGCTTGCTCTACAGAGTAGCCAGTCTCCACAGCAAGAGGTCAGTCATTGACCTTGAACTTTCTGCTTACTGTTCTCTTACTTTGAGGAAATAATAACCACTGGAGCATCATTTTGAAATTTTGAATTTTAAATCTACTATAATATTAAATTTTCTATACAGATTTGTTGAATGGAAAATACCGTTTGGCATTTGTTTTTTGACTAAGAGTTTGGTACATTTAAGTAGGGCTCTTTGCTTTCTGTGGCGCCTTTGTGCTTTGTTGTGACAACCATGAGTTATTTATTTGTTATTTTCATGATGTGGAAGTACCCAAGTAGCTAAGCCAATGAGGAGATAAGTACATTTTTATCCATCCCTTCGTATGCTTATACTTATTTAGCTAGTTTTGTAATCAACAAAGTGTCGTGGTCATCATGTACACCTTGTAATAGTTAGGTGGGTGTCGGAGCATGATTTTTGTGTTCCTGGTTGAGATCTTTCAAATCATAATTAATGCCACAAACCCATGCTGAAACGGAGTTGCAAGTTGCACTTCCAGTCGCATCCCTCATTGTGTTGGAAGGGGAAGGATAATTAAATAAGTCTTAATTGTTAGTGTTACATCTACTTTACCCAAAAATATTTCAATTTATTGGATTGTTGATTGAGAAAAAATTCATGCAAACTTCATGACAAACCTAATAATTATGAAATCCAGTTTTCTTCTACACGGAAGCTGACAAAAGTTATTTGTGTCAGTGATTTTAAATTATTAAATTGCTGAAGCTTTTATTCAACACTGAGGTTTTTGTTGGTTAAAAAAGATTGCTGTTGTTCTCATTTTTCAATATCAAATTTTATTTTATATTGTTTAGGTAAATTTAACCTTCTGATTTTCAATCTTTGTAGAATGGTAATCCTTTGGTTCTTTCTACTGGCAGTCCTACCCCTCTGGCCACACTGCCCACGGGATTTCTGCAAAGTTCTATAGCTTTGACACAGCAACCAGTTCCAGTTTTTCGCCAGCCAGCCAGCGTACATATATCACATTATCCTCCGAATTACATACCAATCAACCAGTATTTCTCTCCCTTCTATGTACCTCCTCCTCCTATACATCATTTTCTAAGCAATGCAGCCTTCCCTCAGCAACCTCCAGCTGGCAGTGTCTATCCTTCTCCTGCAGGAGGTACAACTGCAGTCAAATATTCTCTTCCTCAATACAAGTCTGGAAATAATGTGGGCAATCAAACCCACATTTTTCCCACTGGATATGGTCCATATAGTTCAACCACAGCTGGTTATGGTCTCAATCCTGCTGCAAGCACAGGCAATTTAACTGGCAGTGAAGACATTGGTGGCTCTAAGTACAAGGATAATGGTGGCTTCATTGATGGACAGCAGGTGTCTTTCTTAATCTTAAGCTTTTATTTATTCACTTGTTGATCGTCAAATGCTGATAGTCTCTGAATGCTTGTAGAGTGAAGGTTCAAATGTGTGGGTCCCAACACCTGGTCGAGATCCCTCTGGTCTTCCAACAAGCGCGTTCTACAACTTGCCCCCTCAGGGGCAGCACATGACTTTTGCACCATCTCAAGCTGGGCATAGTTCGTTTGCTGGGTTATATCACCCTGCTCAATCTGTGACAGCGGCCACTGCCCATCCATTACTTCAACAGCCTCAGACTGTGGCTGGAGCTGGTGAGATGGTAGGTCCGCCGTCGGGAGTTTATCAGCAACCTCAGTGTGCACAAATCAATTGGGGCAATAGTTACTGACAGATCTCTCGAAATATTGGTTTACACGTATCTCCCAAATTTAGAGAAAAGAAACTGACAAAGCAAGCAATACTGCAGAAGACCAAGTTCCATTGCCTGTAAATAATATGAAAGCTCGTCATAAAGTGAGGAGGAATTTACTACAACAGATTGATTACTTTTGGGGGATTGCAAAGGTATAATTTATCCAACAGAGCAGTGTATTCATCATGTAATGTTGCTTGGAGAAAAGTGCAGGCTTTCCTTTGCTTGTGGTAGCGATTTGCTACTTACCAACTATTTTGTTTTTGTTACATGTTTATTGGGTGAAGTTTTTCTGTCAGTTTCTTTTCATCCCCATATTGAAATTTTTTTCTTGACTTTAGGACTATCAAAGGTAAGGCACGCCTTGATGAGTTCTCTTTCAAGGTCTTATGTGTACATTAAATTTTGATAATAAAAAGAAATTGATAGTGTTGTAATTTATTGAGACTAGAAATTCATCTCCCATCAATTTTGTACTTGGGAGATAAATGCTATGCTAGGTTCACTGGATCTTATGTTATTCATGTTAACACTCACCTGGCATCTTAACAGCTAGTCTTTTTTATATGAAAGCTTGACTGTAAATAAGGATTCAGACTTTTAAGGGAGGTTTCATTAGCAATTTGCAGCTTTTCCAAGATCATTTATTATTCAAATGTTGTATTTTTTCACTGTCATAGCTACAACATCATGTAGATCTTGATAAACATTCTCTTATATTCTTGGCAGTACATTTTTCAGACTCCACGCATGAAGGTATGCTTTTTACAATTTTCTCGTTAGACTCTGCTTGTTCCACAGCCAGTATGGATTTATCTTTTGCTGGAAGCTTTTTTTTTTTTGTTTTTTCTCTCTTCCCACTCTGTGAAATCTTGTTATCTTGCTCAAAATTGGGCATCTCTATGGACTTTGATATGATAGGTGATGTTCCTAGCATCTTGAGCATCAAATTTGTGTTACTTGCATTGTAGTACAGTGGCATATTGAGAAGACTGTGATTCCTAAGTTTCTCCGTCGTTATGCAATGCCTAATCTTTGTTCAAATAATTGTGGTGCCTGGTGCAAGTTTATTGGTGCTGTTCATTCATCCAAATACGCACATTGCTATTACAAATTACATTGACTTGAAGCTCATTGGATTCTTACCTTGGTGAGTCCTTGGTGTGGTGACATTGGATGGTGTGGGTATATTCTAACTCAAATATGCTCAATTATTTTACTGGGTCTTGTGCTAAGTTGTGATCTAGCAGTCTTTTCTTTTGTAAAAAAAAAAAATGTTTGTCATATAAGGAATTAGAATATGACCATTCAGCACCACCAAATCTATCTCATCTTATTAATATTAATAGTTCTGATAGAATGGATGAGGCTTGCATGCATGCAACATATGTTTCATGACAAACCCTTTCGTCCTTACCATGGTTGGCCAGCCTAGCCTTGTTTCCTCCGGCTGACTCAGCCCTCTCTGTAAAACTCACGATTCGAGTCAGGGTTTTATAGTAGAATCGGTCGGTTCGAGCATTGTTTTCGAGTTGAGTATCTTTCAGAACATGTGTACTGAGTCGTTGCCAATCACGTGTATGATCTATGAGGGGTCATGCTTATTATTTCTTCTCATCAGTTCATATATAATAAAAGCACAAATAGAAATATTAAACAATCATTCACCAAATATATGTGTATGTGTAGAAGACCTCATTGCTCCTCCGTCCAGCTGGTACATCCATCTCGTACTCGTCACCTACATATAGTAGA
>JAVDBV010087392.1:0-24372 GCA_032619315.1 Piper longum | reverse complement strand
GGGGGGCAGAATGAGAACAGAATTCACACACAGGTGCCAATTCAAAACTTAGTTTTTTTTTTAGAAGGGGCATCAACTAATGTGCTCAAATCATTATTGCATTGCGATTTGCAATTAAAACCCCAACCTTTTCAGTTCATTCAACTTAAAAACCCAATAACTTATTTAATCCAACTAACATGAAATGTAACTTGCAATTAAAACCCTACTGCACAACCACTCTATTTGAAATTGCTGCATCAAGCACACAGCTCAAAACCACTGCCCTAAACTCCTAACTCAGGAATTAGTAACTACATATAAACTCCGAGCAATCAGAACATATGAACTCCATTTAAAACGCTAGCTTGCAACATTCAATGACAAAACATAAACTTGTTTCCACAAATGTCAAAAAAGCATTACTAACATAAACCTCTTGTGGCTCCAACATATCAAATAGTATGCTACTACTACTTGAGACACACAAAGGAAAATAAAATTCAACCCCTACCCACAAAAACGAGTCGCATAAGCTTAGTCGAACAAGCTGAACCCCATATCCTGCAACACACAAAAAAATTGATCAAAGGCCCAATTCGAAAACAAATACAATTCTACATCACAAAAAGAGTAAATCTTCAATGCTAAACAACGGATCCCTAAAAATAACCGACAAAAAATGATCAAAAACACAATCAGATAAAAAATACAAATTACACATCACAAAATATCAAATCTTCACTACTTCTAAAAAATTGAGCAATTAAATAACAAAGCACCCATTATATATCGCAAAAAAAAATCAAATCTTCATTGTAAGAAAGCCCGAATTTGATAAAAAAACACAATTATTCAAAATTGTATATCACAAAAAATCAAATCTTTAATAGTAGAATAACGAAATCTTTAAAGAAATGGGATCTTTAACAGTAATGCATGATTACTCACATCATCAGACTCTTCCTTCTCTTCCACCTTCTCTTCCTTCTTGGCCTCGGCCGCCGGAGCTGCGGCGTGGGCGGCGCCACCGCTGCCACCGGAAGCGACGGAGACTGCTACGCCGCCGCCTGCGGGAACGGAGGCGAGCTTCTCCCTCCCAGAGGCGATCAGCTCGGTGATGTCCTTCCCCTTGACCTCCGACAGCAGGAAGCCGATCCTGTCATCGTCAGCCTCGCAACCGACTGCAACAACAACATCCAAACCAAAGAATCAAAGACGGCGGTTACAACGACGAGATTGGTGGAGTCGGGCATTGAGGGGATGGCGGGAGGTACCGGAGGAGAGAATCTTCTTGATGTCGCCTGCGGAGGGGGCGGCGTTGCCACCAAGGACGGCGAGGAGGTAGGCGGCGATGACCTTCATGGCGGCGGCGGCGAGGTGCGGCGAGGTGCGGTGGAGAGCTAGGGGCGATGGGGGAGGAGGCGAGGGTAGGGTAGGGTTGGATTGTTTGCTTATATAGAGGGGTGGATGGTCAAGGATTTAGGGTTTTGATATTTCGAACCAACCTGGTTCGCCAACAAATTGTTTGGGTTCGGTTTGAATTCATGCTTAATAAATAGATGAACCTTAATGATGTATTTTAGTGCCTAAATTGATGTATTTTAGGTCTCAACCCACTTGTACATTCTCTTCTGAATTCACGTTATCTAATCATATTTTAGCACTTAATCACATAGCATCATCATGTTAACATTTAATCATATTATTTTTAATATAATAAAATCATAACAAAAATATTAAATATTCAATCACTCAGATGTGTGTGTGCAAAAGACCGCATTATTCCTCTATTCAGACTGGCATATCCATCTCATATTTATCACCTACATATAATATAAAAACGCGTCACTAACGAGTGTTACTGGTCCAGAATATAACTAATATCAAACTGGCTATTAGAGCAAACTCTTATATAAAAGAAAACATTCATATACTCCTCGTGAACTCTCTGAAAGGTCACCTATTGTGGAGCCACTGGATTGCAGACCTGGTAGCATCCTAAACTGACTCATCTGTTATGTTGATGCCTCTCTTGACATTTTCTTACTTCATTTTCTGGTCTCGAATCCTAAGCCGTCTCCTTACCTCAATATTTCTCCTGGCCTTGAGCACGAGGCCGAGTACTCTCAGGCAATCGCCTTTAGTGCCCTTTGAACCACAAGTCCAGACATACGTTATACTTAACAGTACTTGTAAACCCCCACGTTCTTCGAGTGCAAGGAACTCAAACACAAAGTTATCAAGATCCCTTGGGAATAGAACAGTCTCCTAACTAATCCAAAGCCCGCTTGACTATCACGGCATCCGCTCATGGTATGGGCAAGTTGGTTTCTCCATCTCTTATCTCACTAAAAACTCGATGAAATTATAGATATAGGCATGTGAAGGGATTCATAAAATAGACTCAAAGCCGACTTGTGGTGGATCTTATTTTCAAAATCATTCTCGAGGGATCTCATCCTCGAGGGTTATTAATTCAGAAACTGTTCAGCTAAATGACCCGAATTAAGTGGGATCTAATAAAATGTCACTTAACCCGTCCTGCAAGTAATAAATTAAACATTCAATAGAATAGAGCATGAAAATAGAGACGAGTCCTAAATGGACCTGGTAGAAGCTCCAAGTGTGTCATCGCTCCTAGGCGGCGAGCTCCTACTTTGTACCTCGTGTCGTCAACAATTAGCGACGGCTAGGGTTTTGTCGTACTTCTCAAACCTCGAATTCAATGCTCTATGGCGTTCGAAGCTCGATCGGGTTCGAATGGATGTGCTTCGCATAAGACCTAGCAAATTCCAGCGAATACAGTTTTCCAGCAAGTTCCAGCAATTTTTCGGCAATGGCAGCGGCTCGCCAAAAAACGGTTGAAATAGGGGCAGCCGATGGGTAACTAGATCGAGTCGGCCTGGGCGGTGATGGGCACCGCTCCTATCGGGGAAGGTTGCTAGGGGGTTGAGGGTGTCGAGGCGACCACCCGATCGTGGTGGCGACTGTCACCAGTGGCAGAATTGAAGACGCGAGCACGTCGCTAGGCATGGCGATTATAGCATCGCAGCGGCTAGACGGTGGCCAGGGTTGGTCAGGGTGGTACTCTGACGACACGATGGTGCTGGGCGCAGATGATTGGCGACAGGGTGGCGACAATAGGGTTTTGGGGAAAAGGGCGTTGGGGAAAAAGAAAAGGGTTCAATGGCAAACTTGTAAATAAAACTTGACTCGACTTTGTCTCGAGTCAAAGAACTAGGTCGTAATCATTTCTATAAAAATCTAAAAAAAAAGGAAAAATCCCATAAAATAAAATAAGCATCGTGACATCAAAATGGCATGCTCTATAACTATTAGCCCATCCAAACTACCACATAACGCATCCTAGCACAAAAAAATTGCCAAAACTAATTTCTACGATCCACTATATATAAAAATAAACAAAAATAACTGGCATACTCTCATATATTCTAATAACTTATTCTTTTCTACTGTGTTCATGTCATTATCAGCATATAATTGGATACGCATGACCATTCATGTGACCCGTGTCGTCTTAATACACGTGTTTTGAAACATACTCAACTCAGTCTGATGGTTGAAATGGTCGACTGACGAATATAAAACCATGACTCGAGTCGCGGGTTTTACAGATCCTCTCTAGAGTTGAGTGCTAACTCCATACTTCGTGTGAAGAAAACATAAATATGATATGATCTTGAATCATGGTTTAAGTCTCCCAGATAATCAACTAAAACACCAAACTAATTTACTATTGATAAGGGCTAGCTACCCAAGGTGCTTAATTTAGGTAGTATCATCTTCCTCTTTCAAAGAGTTCCTTTGTCTTGTCTCCTGAAAAAAATCTTTGTTTTATTTCAATTCTTTGAATTCATGTGAAGTTCAAATATCCAAAAAAATTTGTTGAATTTATTTGTAAAGTTCATATTCATGGTCGTGCTTGCAAAGGATTAACTAGTATGATTGGGTGCACATGTTGTTAATGAAGATGACTAATTATATTCAATAAATAACAAGTAAGCAAGTAACGCGTTCAGTTAAATTATGTTCAAACAAATAAAATAGTCAATTAAGTTATGTTCAGTTTTTGTTTTAGTTTTTATACTTCTTGTAATGTTTTTATGTTAGTGTTTCTTAACACATTAGTAGTAAAATGGCTTCTATTGACCAAGATATTTTGGCTCTCACCTTTGCGGAAATAGGTAAACAAAAGCATTGTTGTTAGAACTTGAATGGAGATTATACTCATCCTATAAGTCGATGCTTTCCTTTATTGTTTTCGTTTAATAAATTAAAAACATGGCTGAGTATATGAAGTCAAGTCAATTGGATACCTATAATTATGATTTTGATTTATATACTTATACTATGGGACATTATGATAGCAGTCAGGCAATTTTAGTTTAATTCTACTTTGCTTTTATGTTTAATCCTTTATATGCTTCGGTTTCGATCAAATCCCTAAGTAAACTTTTCAGGGTGGTTACACATATTTAGTTAAGAATAGCTATATGCTAAGTGGAACCTTATCTAAATTAATTTATTTAGTTTTTCAATGTTATTAAAATAGTTAAATTAAAATAGTTTTTCAATGTTTTTCAATCTATAATAATAAGTTGTTTTTGGATTATTACTGTTCAAAAAAATGTTAAATTCAAAGTGGAGTCCAATCCTTTAGTACTTGTGACACCCAAAATATAGTTTACACTTGAACCGAACCAAAATGTCACCGGTCCCAATTATGTCAACTAATTTGAACCCAACTCGTGCAGATCTCTCGATGTCTTAAGATGAAGATACTAATCATTATATATGGAAGAATACACATAAACTTAACATATTAGTATATAAATGACATAAAAACCAATTTTGTATATAAACCGAATTAAGGCCGTTCATGTATTATAAACCGAGCAAAGAAGTTTGAGGGAGTTCCAAATGGAATTGACATAGATTCATGGAACCCCAGCGCTAATAAATTTCTCAAATTTCAGTATTCTGCTGAAAACCTTGAGGCTAAACTGGAGAATAAAAATGAGATCAGAGAGCAACTGAAGTTATCCTGATGCTTCTCAACCCTTGGTAAATAAGAACATTTTCCCAAAGTCGTCACTTGTTCCCTATTGGCAAATGAGTGGTTTTTATTATGTGACAACTCATTCACTTGGTCACATGGAGCAATTATTGTTTTAAAAGAATCTGTTGAAATTGGGAAATGCTTCTTAACCCCTTATAAACAAACCTCTTTTGCTTGTTGGATGATGATGAAAATTTTCTCTTTTCTTATTTTCTTTTTTTACAACAAAAATAAACAAAGTTAAGATTTTTTTTCCCTTCATTGAAGATGGCTGTAGTTATTCTGACGTTTTTGTTTTATGTTCAATATTTGGAACAGGTTGGTTGTATTACACGGTTGGCGCCGCAGAAAGGAGTTCATCTTATTAGGCATGCTATATACCGTACATTGGAGTTAGGAGGGCAATTTGTTCTACTAGGATCAAGTCCAGTTCCACATATGCAGGCTTCATTTACCTTCGATGACAAGTGGTATTTTTATTTTCCATTTCAAAAATAAAACTGGTGATTCTTATTAGAAAGACTGATGTGCATGATACATAATGGATTCTACTTTATTCACTTGGTTCTTAATCTTTTTTGTTGGTTGTAGGGGCTTATAGCTGTTAATGAAAAAGAACTGCTGAATAATTGTTTTCATGCAAGAGAATGGAGAAAAATTATGATTTAAATGGTGGAAAAAAACTATACTTCCTATGAGATTCCACAATTTTTTTTTTAAATGAGATTCCACACTTTAGAACTTAACAATATGGTAATTAGCTATGGACTTGGGATTGAAGTTAACTTGTGTGTCAGCAGTCAATCCAGATGCCCATGTATAGGATATTTTAGGATCACGAAATATGATTAACTAGTGAAAATGCCATATATAAGTATATTTGTGCTTATGTTGCAACATTTCAATGCGTTAAAACCATCTGTTTTAGGATAAAGAAACCATTTATCCTGTTAAGTGGTTAAGTATTTAAGATATACCAATGATAAAAAAATTGACGAAACAGAGGAATGCGTTTTTTACTTTTTTTTCCATTATAAATGTCTAGTGTTACAAAATTATAAGAATTAAACATGATAATTGTTTTTTTTATTGACAAGATGCATTTGGATTACTGTAACATATAGTACAAATTTGCTAAAATAACTCAATGATTGAGTGAATAATGATGAATTATGAATGGCCTGCATCTCCCAGCTCATTATGAATTGAACTGGGTAATCATCTGTCCCAAAGTCTAATCTTGTAATTATAGGTTTGAAATTTGAGTACAACGCAGAGCTGACTCCACAGTTTTGCTGATAAAAGAACTAATTCTTTAACTATGATTCTATCCTTCAAGAGTATTATGAACCTATTGTAACGCTTTTCTGATTTACATTAGAAGTTTGAAGAAAAGAAAACCTGTTGCCTGCTTTCATTTTCATTTTCATTATCGCGTCAGCATTTGTGGCATTGATGCTGTAAAGCTACCATTTTCACCTGCTGTCTTTGGTTTTGTCGAGGGAGTTCGAAGGAATTGCTAGCCAGTTTGATAATCATGCTCGTATACGATTGATTTTAAAGTATGATGAAGGTCTATCCTATCTCATTTCTGCAGCATCTGACATGTTCATTATTTCCTCTATCTTTGAGCCTTGTGGCCTTTGAATTGCTTTATTTATTCTTTACTTTTGTTATATATGAATATAATTAGTTCATGTGTCACAAACTTAATCAAAAGTTTTGGCTCTTATCAGATGATAGCAATGAGGTATGGGTCTGTGCCAATTGCAAGAAAGACAGAGAGCTTAATGACAGGTGCTTCATTTTTTTCATGTCGTTGACATATTTAGTAGGTTTGAAACACACAATCTGACATCTGTTTTCTCTTCATACAGTGTATTTGACATTGATGATGATACAATACTAATTCAGTTTCGCAATGGTTTCACTTTTGTCACACCCGACGAGCAAGTATGGTTTTTTTATCTTGGAAGCTTTCCTGTTTGCTGGTTGATTCAAAAAATCTTCATATTTGACGTGTTATTCCTGCTACATTTTCTGTTTATAATTCTTGATTACATTCATAAACATGTTGAATGCTCTTTTTTCCATATTAGGGGGTGAATACTGCATTACAAAGGGCGTTCAACTACTACGTCCACAATGCAGAGGCCTGGCAACAGCTTGTTCAGAAAGACATGGCAATTGATCTTGGCTGGGATTCTTCAGCTGCACAATATGAAGAGATTTATTCAAAGTCTGTTGGAAGAGCAAGAGCAGTGAATCGTGCTTGAAAAAAATCTGGGTGAAGTCTATGCAATTTTTTACTGGCAAACAACTAAAAGAAACCTGCTTCTTCAGATTATTATGCAATGCTTCTTGCTGAAACAGGTCTTAATGGTTCTCAACTTGTTCCCAGATTGGTTTAGGTGGACTTTGCAACTTCATGGAAGATGAATCGGGTCTCTACCTTTTAGTAAATGGATCCGTGATAATTTTCATTGCATAGTCTAACAAAAGCATCATGAGTAATATCAAATGGTGGTGGATGCTGAAGAGTTAACGCTACCGTCAACAATGTTTTGTTTGCGAACTACGCCAATAACATTGATTTAGCCATGAGACAACCCAGGGATGACGTGCTGCAGCCGCAACTTAGTCTGTAACCTCGACGGAAGACACCTGCTTTTGCCCTGTGTGATAAAATGTTGTATTCATATTGTTGATTGTAGCGTACAACTCTGTATATATGTGTAGATTTATACCAAAGTTTTGAAATGAAAAATACACACGATGCATTCAATGTCAACCCCATGACCTTTTTTTTTTGACAGCCCGATTGGAACTTCAAGACCAACGGGAACAATGTGAGTGTAAATAAACACAATTGGCCGCGGGAAATGAGATCCTAGCTCAACAATACTAAATCATAAATGATTTGCATCCAAATTCATCTTTGCTGGTTGGAGAAACGTATGTAGAGTAATTAATCCCACTCTAATGAGAAACTAACATAATGCAAAACAAGTTCATAATAAAAACCCAAGAATATAAATCTTAGAACACTCTTCACAAGACATGAACCCACTCCCCATGAGCTGAACTAATTAACACTCTCAATGCATAACTCCACTCAATTGTCTCAATAAGTTGATGTTTCCTACAAGGTAAAAGGTCACTATCTCACACTCTGTTTAACTACACTACTCGATTCACATGAAAGTGAAGAAGCAAAAAGGTGAGTTTTTTCTGACCCTCCATGGAAGCAAGACCACATATTTTCTCTTTTCCCAGGTCCACATGTTAGACCAGCAGGCTAAAAATCTAAGTCCATGGTGCATTGCAAACCCAATGGCTCAACAATATAAAACTGCAATATACAACAACCAATGAGAAGCAAGGTCTAGATATGAAGATAGAGATGCCTCTAAACTCTAGTGTTTGTAACCGCTACACTTCTTTACTATATAAAATCCCCTATAGCAACCGACCATATTGTGCACTCAAAAAACCTTGTATTACAACTAGAACACCATCTTTTCTAGCTTAGCAAAGTTGCACCATGGCCACTATTACATGTCTACAGGGCTAGGGTTTGGTGGTTGTCCCTAGGGTTTCCGTGTCCAAGGAGGGTAGTTGGAGCTATCCCACTGGTGGAAATAACTGACCACACTAATCCGTGTTATAGTTGCAAGTGTTGAACCAGGTGTACGAGGCTGTCGAGAGTGGCAGTCCATGCAGCCTATGTATCGGTAATGATGTACCGAGCATAGGGCCGTGACGGGACCAAGAGGTCTCACGACTAGTGCTAGTTTGTAGTGCAGCCATAGGCAGGTGCTGGCAACCGAGCATCGTCGGCTAGGCGTCATGAGCATGGGTCGTGCATGACCGATCAAGTGTACCAAGCATGGATCAGGCAAGACTGATCACTAGTGTCGAGCGCATGTCAAGTGGTACCGAGCCAAATAGCGGTACCGGGTCTCAGCACGATCGGTACGTGTAGTGGCACTGGGTTGCGGCAAGTGCAGTAGCGCATAGCGGTAATTGGTATCGGTACCAAAAGCCAGCGCTAGCGCATATCGGTATTTGGAGCGGTTAGCATGTTCGAGTGGGTGCAGTTTCGATATTTGGAGCAGTATGGGGAGTCTATCGGTAGCGTGTACCAGTACTCAGGGTTGGTGATCAGTACCCGATAGTGGTACTTCTGGGGGTGATCGGTAACTGGATACCGGTATTTGGAGCGGTACCCAGTCCCGTGCAGTTGCGAGTGCCGATGAGTTGCGGTACTCATGTTCTGGCATTCTGGTCAGAATGTCCATCAACGTTGGGAGGTTGGAACTCTTGTGTTCGATTGTTGGAGTTGGTCGAGCCATGGGTGGAGCTTGAGGCCAGCGGTGCAGCCGACTTGAAGATAACGATCTTAGGCAAGATTCAGGATCTTCTTTCTGATGACGAATTAAATAAGACAACATCCTTGGAAATAAAGATGAATTAGATCTAAGGAGTATCTTGGAGACTTCAAGATAAGCACTAGCAGATATGTACATATATCTACTAGTGTCTTCAAGGAAAGGGGACGACAATTGGTTTTCTGCACTTTGAGAGGAGAAACTCAAGTTGTGGAGAGAACGAGCGGGAGATTGTGTGGAAGTGCTGCATGGTGAAGCACTTGCCAAGATCTAGCAGAGACGGTGGAGTTGCTATAGCCAGGCCTTCACATTGAGGGGTTGGGACTCTACATATTGCTTGGAGCAGTCGTCATCCAAGGGATCGAGGTACAGAATACTTGTTCGACAACCTTAGTGTTTTTCATATTGAGTGAATTGCATGTAACAAGTCGATCCAGGGGAGAGACTTGGGGTTGTATGGTGAGGATTATTTGTGAGAGGGGGTACTCTTAATTCTCACGGTCTTCTTGTTAGATAGGAGACCAACGTTGTAGGGTTTGCATGTCCACAACGTGCAAGTAGTAAGGGGTGTGATTGCTTGTGTATTCCTTTGTTCATTGTTTGGAATAAAGGTTGGAATCGAGGTTCCGTAATAGACCAGAGCCGACATCAGGTTTGGTTGCTTGGTCGAGTTCGGTGGGATTCCAAGAACTATATATACTGTGTGTTGGGTAGCGGTATTGGTGGTGTCGGGGGCGCTGGGTATTATCTTTGTGTAGCTGTAGTCGTATTGGTAATTTATCGGTATCATGCGTGCATGTGTTGGTTGCATCAATTGCCGTTTACGGGTAGTCGCTAGCCTATTGGGCTCACTAGGAAGTTCGGGTGTGACCAGCAGTTCGGTGGTAATATATGTTTATGTTACTATTTTCAGAATCATAGTGACTGGTTTTCATTGAAGACTTGATGTTTGCTGGTATTTCTATGAGGGGAATACACCACATATGGTGTCTTTTAGGGTGAAAAATTCTACCTTAAGGGAAGCCCCGTGATAGTTACCATGGCTCTCTCTTCCTCATCCCTCACCGGCCAGGCCCTCTAGCTCCCGGAGCTCTGGGGGCAGGCCAACGGCCCTGACTCGATGAGGAAGAATGGCAGGAGGCCGGCCCCATCCTGCAGCAAGTGGTACGGCCCGGACCGAGTTAAGTACCTAGGCCCCCTCTCCGACGACTCCCCGTCATACCTCGCCGGAGAGTTCCCCGGTGACTACAACTAAGACTAGGGGCATAAACGAGCCGAGTAGGGATGTGCTTGAGTTTGGCTTGATATAAAATAAGCCGAGTCAAGCTTTAATATAAACGAGCTGAATCGAGCTTGTCCAAAATTTATATTGTTTGGGCTTTGTTCGAGTTGAGCTCGAGCCTAACAAATATTTATGTGCTCGACTTATATAAGATCAAAAAAAAATTTGAATACTATATAAGCTCAATGTGACCTCACTAATATTTATGAGCCGAACCGAACCGAACATTTTTTCGAGTTTGAACTTATCGAATTTGAGTTTCGAGCCGAGCCGAGCTGAACACTCTTTTGCTCAAGCTCTGTTTGTTGTTCAACGAGCTTATCTATTTTGAGTCGAGTATTTTTTCGAACACAAAATTAATAAGCGCGAGTCAAGCCGAACCACACAAAAAACTCGCGAGCGGGCTTGGCTCGTTTACACCCCTAGCTGGGACACAGCCGGCCTCTCCGCAGACCCGGAAACCTTTGCGAGGAACCGGGAGCTGGAGGTGATCCACTCCCGGTGTGCCATGCAGGGCGCTCTCGGCTGCGGTCTTCCTGAGCTGCTCTCCCGCAACGGTGTCAAGTTCGGGCAGGCAGTGTGGTTCCAGGCCGGGTCCCAGATCTTTAGCGAGGGCGGGCTGGACTACCTGGGCAACCCGAGCTTGGTGCACGCGCGGAGCATCTTGGCCATCTGGGCCAGCCAGGTGGTGCTCATGGGGGCCGTGGAGGGCTACAGAATCGCCGGCGGACCGCTCGGGAAGGTGACCAACCCCATCTACCCCGGCGGCAGCTTCGACCCGCTCGGCCTCGCCGACGACCCGGAGGCATTTGTGGAATTGAAGTTGAAGGAGCTCAAGAACGGGCGCCTGGCCATGTTCTCCATGTTTGGGTTCTTCGTGCAGGCCATCGTGACCAGGAAGGGGCCGCTGGAGAACTTGGCCGACCATTTGGCCGACCCTGTGAACAACAATGCTTACCACCAACTTCACCCCCGGCAAGTGATCAAAGTAGATGTTAACCATGATCATCAATGGCGAAGAAGAAGCTGCTCTGCATGCATATTGGAGGGGGATCAATGGTCAAAGGATCAATGATGGGGTGCTTAGTTAATCTTTCATCTTGTGCTGTATGTGATGTAAATTATCGAGGTTTATGAATCGGAAATGGTCTTCTTTTTGTAAAGAACGATGGTGTTTTTGCTCTCGCTCATTATGGGATAGGCACTATAGCATCAACCAGCGTTTCACAAACAATTTACGTGGTCGTGTAACAATTACCTTATTCTAATTTGGTAGCTCAAAGGGGGTTATCAAACCGCTTCTTGTTACGATGTTTATCATAGTCTTTCCCGCGATAATTATCACAAAAAACCGTCACAAAAATGTGTTAAATATTTTAATTACGCCGTACTTTTTGACACAACGGGATAATTTCATGTGAAAAAGAGTTATCTGTCAAAATTCCAGGAGTTTTGTCAAGAAAATTTCCGCTCAAATGCTTATTTTGGGAGTAAAAATATGTCCCGAATATTATTTTAGAATTTTGAAAACTATTAGGTTTGATAGATTGATGAGCTATGAATATACACTTTGAGATTGACCAAAGGAATGATTGATTGGACTCGATCCCAAACTCTTATAATATTAGTCTACACAGATCGCCTACTTAATACCTGTGCGTTGATAATTTATATATTATTAGAGCTTTATATGGTATGAAAATCACTTGTAATCATACATAAAATAATACTTAATAAAAGAGACTAGTTTAAACTTGAGGAACTATCAAATGGCTCGGGTTGGTTCCATTCAAAATAATTGGCACGAACTATCAACCAGTTTAAATGATTTTTTTATCATTTCACACTAATAATGACAGTTTAAAAATAAGTTTACGAATCAGGGCTACCCACGCAAAGAGCTTTGCAATCTCGCTACACTACTGTTTTTCATTATTGTCTCTACTTTCTCTACAATGGGTCTTCTGCTATGTCATCGCTTATATCATCTTTGTCAGTCCTTCCATGTCAGGACATAACGTTATCATAAAAAATAGTCCAAAGAAGACGACCCTCTTGCCAAATATAATTCTAGAGGGTCAAATTTTTTTATTCAAAGCACAGAGTCAAACTCTGAGAAAATCCAAATTAGGCTTTCTTTGAATTTTGATTGTATTGTTTTTATAACGTCAATTGAGATTTTAGTTATTATTTCGGTAATGAGAAAAGGGTTAGAACTCTCTGGGCCATGTCCTTTACCATGGTTTTTTTTTTCTTCCAAAGTAATAAATCTAGTTGTTTTCCTCCCAATTTTAATATGGTTTTATTGGTTTTCTTGGGTATGAATTAGTCAAATATAAAGTGTGAAACAATCACAAGGCTTAGGAGAATCATTGCGCCACCTTACCTGGTGCCTTTTTTTTGTGATGTACCTCAACCAATGGGAGTACCAAGCTTTTTATGTGGTGTAGAATGCTGTGCACCAACCACCCCATGTCCTTATTTGCGCTGAGAACCACTTTCCCCTTCTCCATTTCGCTCAAGGTATGCCAACTCCAATCTCTTCTCTTACAATACTTTGTAGCCAGTTCAGCTATTCGTGTATATGTATCTAGTGCTCCGTCTCCCTTGTAGGCCTGTGTGATCAAGCATGTGAAATGACCCAGTTGTAGTTTTGATCTGGTAATTCCAAAGTTAGCTTCTTTTTGGTATATGGTATCTGCGCAAGTATGCGTTAGATAGTCTTTTGCCGTGATTGTTTGATTTGTTGGGCAACTCGGTTTACCATAAAAAATTTACATGGTGTTATACTCAAAACCCTAAAGAAATGTTTGATCTGCGTTATTTTCCTGGAAAACTGTGAATCATCCTCGAATTTTTAGGTTGACTGATCTGCGGAGCTGGCTATGATCATGATTTTTCGATCATGTTATAAAATGCTTGGCCTTGTTTAGTTTAGATTTAGGATGATAAGTATAAATATTCTTCAATTGTGTGGGGATCTTGTTATTTCTTAATGATCATGGTCTTTAGCGTTGAATGTTAGAAGATTTACTTGTAGTATTTATGCTCGCGAGATCTAATTGTAAAAATTGGCGCCAAATATTCAGCGCGCTTCTGGAATGGCTCGGTCGGCTTTGGATGAGATGACTGATACCGGTGCTTTCCACCGGTCTCCATCTACCTTCCGAAGTTTCATATCGAAAGACAAGAACTCTCAATTCCCAGCTGAGCGAGGAAGATATCATCTGTACATATCTTATGCATGCCCTTGGGCATCCAGATGCTTGGCTTATCTGAAGATCAAAGGGCTTGAAAACGCGATTTCTTTCTCGGTGAAGCCCCATTCCTTTATCTTAAGTTTGATCTTTTTAGCAAGTGGGATGATCATGCCTGTGATGTGCTCGTGATAATTATCTTTAAATATAACCAAAGCATGTCTGCTTTTTCTTATTATAAGTTAATTTTGATCATTATAATTGTTGGTTTTAAGTCTGTCAAACCAATATGGGAACGAACAAAAGATACAGATGAACACATGGGGTGGGTGTTCCCTGCATCAAACACTGAAGTTGCAGGTGCTGATCCTGATTCCCTGAATGGAGCTAAAAGTATAAGAGAGCTTTATGAGATTGCCAGTGCCAATTATACTGGGAAATATACTGTTCCTGTAAGAATCATCTCCTTCTTTTGTTTGGGAGATATGCACAAAGCTTATTTTCGTTACTAATTTTATTCTCTACCATCTTACTCGGCAGGTTCTGTGGGATAAAAAGCTCAAGACAGTTGTAAATAATGAGAGTGCTGAGATAATTCGGATGTTGAACTCTGAATTTAATGATGTGGCCGAAAATTCTGCTTTGGACCTCTATCCAGCTGATCTTCACACAACGATCAATGAGACTAATGACTGGGTTTATGAATCTATCAACAATGGAGTATACAGGTGTGGATTTGCTAAGAAGCAAGAGCCTTATGAAGAGGTATTTTTTGGGTAAAGGCATGTATTTTTTTCACCATTTTTTCTTCAATTGTGCCTTCCAATATCCATGGCATGCTCTCAGGCAATGATCAAGCTTTATGAAGGATTGGATAGATGTGAAGAAATACTCGGAAAACAAAGGTATATATGTGGAAACACCCTTACCGAAACAGATATCAGATTGTTTGTCACATTGATAAGATTTGATGAGGTAAGCCTTCACATCGTTGCAAACATTCATCAACTTTGGTTTACTATCTAAGAAACATGAAACCACTTTTAGTCTCTGAAACCGGAAGTTAATAAACCATGGAGATTTATGTTGCAATCTACCACAAAACTAACAATCCAATATAACAGGTATACACTGTCCATTTCAAGTGCAATAAAAAGATGCTCCGAGAGTTCCACAATCTGTTCAACTACACAAAGGACATTTATCAGATTCCAGGCGTGAGTAGCAGTGTTAACATGGAACACATCAGAAAGCATTACTATGGTAGCCATCCTACCATCAACCCTTATGGGATTGTTCCTGTCGGCCCTAACATCGACTTCTCATCTCCCCACGACAGAGATAGATTTAGCTCATAGTTTTTAGTCTTTTCATGTCATGCTTGCGCATATATTTTGTCGTATAAGACATTTGTGAGTGTAAAATCTTCTGTTGTGGAATAAAATTATGCATGTATGGTTGCTCATCATGCTGTTTGTCTATTCAAGAGAAATAAAAAGTTTCTTGTAACCAGTCAAGGTTTTTTTGAGTATTTGTGAAGCTTTATTTGTAGGTTATAACTTTATGTCAAAGAATGAAGGAGAGTGCAGTCCTGGGAATTGGACTGATATTACATTTGTTAACAAAAATATTGTAACGACTCGCTTGTTTTGAACTATGAGCCAAATATTATCATATAAAGTTAATTGTCTCTTAAATTAGTTTTTAATATTTTAAATAAACTCACAATGTAAAATTCTTTTTTTATTGTACAAATTATAGTCATATTCAAGGAATTAGTTAGAATCAAATTCTAAATTGTACCCTGAAATAAAATATAATACAATAAACGCACGGAATAATCTAAACCCCATAAAATAAACCGAAATCCAACTTCCATGTAAACAACTAAAAGTATAATAACAAATGACAAAAGTCAAAACTCTAATAATAGAGTCCTCTAGTTGTCCCGTCCACGCTCACATGGCCCAGGGCTTGTAGCTATTAATATTTATCATTAACTCACTTTCTCAGTATCACAAATGCATAATGAGTTGTCTAATTACACTGCGCCCAATCACCCTTCGGCATGGGGGAAGATATTCTATCTTTCAAGTAATTTTAAAGGTACGGCCCCGTATCGAGCTGAGTCAATTTCTTAGACCCGGTTGTGTTCAGCACATGGTAGTCGAATTTAGGCTCAGGCTGGCCAGGGCTACCAAAAAGGAATATATAACATTTCAAGTAATTATACGGACCTCAAATCGCAACACAACTGATTAATTTATAAAATCATGAATTAATAATTAATCATAGATAATAGCAAACAAAATATTAAAATGGATAAACCAATAATAATACCTCAAATAATTAAAATATACTAATTTATAAACTATCTATATTCTAACTCATGAATTAATAATCTAGTTTATATCTCATCAACTATATACAATACTTAGAATTGCAAGCTACATTATATTATATTAATTCGGCTAAAAATAAATATAATAATTTATACATTTACTAAAATTAATTTATCGTTCTCATAACAAAGAATAATTATAAGTTGATAAATTAACACGATATAAAATTAATGCCTTATTTATTAAATGACATTTTAAAAGTTTGATACCTATATAATAGTTGTATTATATATAATATAATGGAACAACTAATATCACAACAATTAATTTAAACTTAATTTAAACTATACACTTTATGAGACATTATATTTAATCAATTATTATTATTCTCAAATAAGCTCTTTTATTTTAATTTATAACGTTAATACTAATCTACATGCCTAAAATCAAGAAGAGAAATATTAATGGGTTATTTTTTGTCTTATTTTTTTTAATTTTAATTATTAATTGGCGTTGTTTTTTTTTTAAGATTAGGAGGGAAAAAAATAGGTGGGGAGAGGAACGACACCAACGATGTGGATGACTTATGAGAGCTAAGCACATTAGAGGAGTTAACTCTGTTTATGCTAACAAAATTCAAGGTTTCATGTTTTGCTATTACTTAGCAATTAGTTCATTGGTTAAAAAACCCAAGTTGGCCATTTTTAGAGGGCATAATTATTGTAAGAATTAGCAATTTTATCTGATTTTACATGCATATGAGTTTTATCTGATTTTACATGCATATGTGTGATTATTAGTGTATTCAGGTTGGTTTGAGGTTTGTCCAATTGACTTAAGTTTGCTCTGTTTTAGTTGAAGGTGATATTAAAATATAAGCAGAATTTGAATATTATCTCAAAATTTTTATTAAACTTAGCCAAATATTCTTATTATCCAGCCATCAATTTAATACGACACTATCAATTTGTATTAATTGGCTATTTTTTCGATTGTATTTAAGTATGAATTTTTTAAGAACGAATTCATTCGGGTGTTTAATATTAGATTAGGTTAAGATTATGCAAAATCCACATTGAACCTAACACAAGTGTACACCATGGTTAGGAGAATCGGCCGATTCCGAGTGGAATCGGCCGATTTAAATCGGATCGGCGGCGTGCCGATTGGATTTTGGGGCCGAATCGGCGACAGAATCGGCCGATTCAGCCCGATTCCGCCTGATTTAAATCAGAATCAGAATCGAGCTGAATCGGTAAAAATCGGTTTTTTTTAGAAAATTACTAAAATACCCTACGTATTATATTTAGTAAATTAATTTATCAAGGGTAAAATGGTAATTTTTAAAAAAAACCTAAATCGTGATTCCTCCCTGCCGACTCCGATTCGTTTCCCTCGAGCGATCTGCCATCCGCCGCCGCACTTCCTCGACCTCGCCTCCAACGTGCGGCCGGTCGACAGCCCTGTGGTCTCGAATCGCGCCGCCAATCGCTGTTTGTGCATCGACGAGTAAAGTTGAATTTTTTTTTAAATTGATGATTAATGTGTAATTGGATGCTAATTAATGTTGTTTTAGCTGATTGGTGTGCTAATTGATATTTAATTGGACTGATTAAAGTTTAATTGGATGAATTTTTTTTAAATTTCAGACGTCAATTGATGCTAATTTAGGGGTAATTGATGTTTGATGTTAATTGATGTTTAATGTCATGCTAATTGATGTACAATTGCGTGTTTCTATCCAATAATTGTATGGAAATTTTT
Organism: Piper longum; assembly: GCA_032619315.1. Lineage (NCBI taxonomy): Eukaryota > Viridiplantae > Streptophyta > Magnoliopsida > Piperales > Piperaceae > Piper > Piper longum. The sequence continues at coordinate 6,334 of JAVDBV010087392.1, read as the reverse complement.
TTTCCAAATGTTGTGTTGTGCGTACGGCATACGAGAGTTGTCACAGGGAAGATGGATATTGGATGGGAATATTGCACACTAGTTGATGCATCTAAGAAGCAAGTTGTATGTAACTGTTGCGGAAAAACCATAAGTGGAGGGATATATCGATTCAAGCAACATCTAGCTGGAGTCAAAGGAAATGTTGTTGCGTATAAGAAAGTTCCTGAAGCAGATACAAAAAAGATGAGAGGTTATTTCACTGGTGTAGAAAAGGCCAAGAAAGAAAAATAAAGGATTAGAGAAGAAATAGAGTCATATGGTTTGAATGATTCAGATATGGAAGAGATGGAAGTTCAGGAGTAAAGTGGTGGGTGCCCTAAGTCTATAGGGAAGAGGAAGACACCTATTGTTGAAAGTGCAAAGAAGAAGACATCAGGTCAAATGAGAATTACTACGACATTAGAAAAGAAGGCGAAAGAGCAATTGCACACAATTGTTGCTCGATTCTTCTATCACTGTGTCATTCCTTTTCATGTTGTGGACTTGCCTTACTTCCAGAAAATGATTGATGTGGCAGGTAAATTCGGTAATCAAGGGATCAAACCTCCGGGCAGACATGCTTTGTCAGCTAATCTTCTTACTGCTGAAGTGGCTTCAATAAATGCCAGCTTGGAGGATATAAAAGCTTCTTAGAAGACAACAGGTTGTTCCATTATGTCTGACGGGTGGACCAATCAATCCGGGAGAACTTTGATCAACTTTTTAGTTTACTGCCCAAGAGGAATGTATTTCCTTGGATCAGTTGATGCTTCAGATAAAAAAAAGGATGCTACCTATTTATTTAGTTTACTGGACAAAGTAGTAGAAGAAGTTGGGGAGGAAAATGTTGTCCAGGTCATTACTGATAACGCTTCAGCATACAAAGCTGCCGGGAAGATGCTAGAACATAAGAGACCACATCTATTTTGGACGCCGTGTGCTGCCCATTGTATTAACTTGATGCTGAAGGACTTTGCAAAAATTAAGAAAGTTGGGACATGCATTACGAATGCACAGAAAGTCACCAAACTTATTTACAACCACTCATGGTTGTTGGCTCTTATGAGGAATAATTTTACAAATGGACATGAATTGGTGAGACCCGGCGCAACTCGATTTGCTACGCATTTTTTGACGATTGCGAGTGTAAAACCCCATTTTTGGGTTAGGGTTTTACCCAATCTAAGTTTTTCTCTATTTGGGTCAGTATCGAGTTGGTTCGAGTGAGATCAGCCCAAACTAGTTTCAGATTATGATTATAGGCCAAGATGGCCATATGAGCATGTTATAGTGGCTGATTATGCCAGACGTGCAGATAATAAGATCACGAGTTATCGGTGTATACTCAGGTATACGGATTTGTCTGTATATGTTAGCTAAGATTTTAGGCCTAGATTTAGGCCGTTGCAACGTTTAGTATGCGTTTGGGATTTTTCTGGGTATTTCATTTGCATGCATCATAGGAATTTTAGATCACTCGATTGTGCCCATGCAGGCCCATCTTGATTTCGTTTAGAGTTTCGAGGCCCATTTACTTTTCTCGTCTCAACTCCTACCTATAGAGTCAATTCAGGACTCGAGTCAGTTTCGAGTTCGGACGGTTTCGATCCGAACTTTCTGTCCATATCATAGAGTATATACCCATAAGTAGGACCTACTGGGCCATGAGTTGTCAGGCTTCCAGATCATGCCACATGGCAAGATCTGAGCCATCCACCCTTCTTTTATCTTCACCTCGCAGCCGGTGAGCCTTAGCGTCGCCCCTGGCCACCGGATTGGTACGACCGTGACCACCTTGCGGCCGGCTATCCATCCGTACCCACGATCGCCACCTGCGCCGCCGCAATCGCCGCCATAACAGGGTTTTCAGGGTCGGTTTTCGCCACCGCCGCCACTCGTTTAGGCCGTTTTCCGGCGACGACGAGCCGCCTCCTGCCGTTTCGATGACCTGGACAGATTCACTTTATTGTGATCTACATTTTGAGGCAACCCACGACGACCACCACGGCTGCAATCGCCGCCGGCAACGTCGCCGCACCCGGCGGCGACACTGCGCTTTTTCGGCCGATTTCCGGCCAGCCAGTGGCCGGCCTCCTCCGATCGTCACCACCATCACCTTCCCCATCCTTCCCTCCTTTGATCACGACCGACGGTGCCACCAGCCACGCCGTTGTGGCCATTTTTTCGTTGACATGCACCGTCGCCCTCGTCCAGCCCGTTTACCCGTGTCCGTATCCGCCGGCCCACATCACGCCACTAGCCCGCGACCGCGTCCGCGATCCTCCCAGCCGACCCAACCCATTTTCCAGCCCGGGTTGGTTCAGGCCATTCGGGTTGGTCCCGTTCAGCTTGGTTCGGTCTCGTTCAACTCAATTTAGACCGTTTTCGGTAATTCGAGAACTAGTACATTAGTTTAGATTCATATTCACATTGTTTAACATGATTGCCAGTTATGATGAATTTTTTTAATTATTATTTTATTTAATTAATTAATTATTTATTATTATTTATTTATTTTATTGATATGTTTATCATATAAGATGAATGTTTACATGATTACTTGTTATTATTAATATTATATTTACTTATGAATATGAGTCTTATTATAATATATGTGGGTCATGCAAATCCTAAGTCGACTTTGGTGGGAGGATAGATAAACGCTACACACACTTGAGCTCAACCTAATATTTAATTCCTTTTATTTATTTATATTTGATGTATTTTAATATTTATTTAACAATGTCTTCCATTCTCATGACATCAAGAGGGTTATTTCGATCTATTTTATGAATCGAGTCTCACTGACTAATAATATTAAACATGTGTCGACTCGATCGTAACATTTCTGATCCGATTCTTAAGTGAACAGAAATTGGGGTGTTACAACGAGCTTCCTAGAACACAAGTAGGCACTGAAAAAGAAGTTTGTTTCTGAAATGTATTCATCATCGAAGTTTGCAAAAGAAGAAGATGGAATCGCAGCTGAAGGGATTGTCTTGAGTGCACATTTTTTGAAGAAGATGGAATTTGTACATAAAACAATTGAGCCACGATTTTTGAGATTGGTGGACAGTGATGACAGACCTTCGATGTCATTCGTTAATGATGCAATGCAAACGACTATAGAAAAAATAAAAGAGGTCCATGACATGAAAGTAGAGCAATACAAGTTATTTGTTGATATCATCACCAAGAGGTGGGCGAATCAATTTTGTCATTCTCTTCATGTTGTAGCATATATGCTTAATCCTCAAACTCGTTATCGCTCCAACTCTACTATTGTATGTTCTTATTTAACTTACATACCTTTATGATTTTTTTAACAATTTCATATTGCTTATGTTTGATTGAGAATAATTTTGTAGCCAAGTGAGGAATATCATGCATCTAATGATGTCATCTGTCGTTTGGAAGTCATGAGGCAGTTCGATCCATGGCATCTTTACAGGTCAAGATACTATTATTTTTAAGTTTTACATATAAATATTTTTGTATAACTAAAGATGATTACTAATTTGGTTTTAATATTTTATAGTGGTCCAATTTTGTATCTGCAAAAGGAGATTTTGGACATTCTCTTGCAATTACCAACAGAAAAGTCCTTCACCCAGGTAAAAACCACCTTTATTCGTATTTTATTTTTATAGGAAGCTTATAAGTAAATCAATTTGTCAAATGTAGCATCATGGTGGGAGCAACATGGTATAAGTTGCCCCGAACTACAAAAGATAGCTATTAAAATACTTGATCATCAGATTATGAACGTAACTGGAACACTTTTGACCAAGTACATACCAGAAAAAGAAATTGACTTGTCAGGAAGAGAGTCAATGATCTTGTATATGTTCATTACAATATGCGGGTCAAAGAAAACGAGTTGAGGTGAAGGCATAAATATGATGCAGTTAGTGAGCATTTAAGTTTAGAAGACTCGTTAGATGAGTGGGTTGGAGAACGGGACAACTCATCCCCATTGGTATGTTTAACTAAAGATTACATCTCATTCATGATTTTCTGTATGAATTTTTTTTGAATTGAAATGAATAGGGTAAGACTTTTTTTATGCAGGATGATTTCTTTGGTATCAATGTTGGCAACATTGATGGTGAAGACGAAGGTGCCGTTGCAGCGAATGAAAGTGGTTCCACATTGAAAACTGCAATTGGATCGTGTTCTACTGCGTCTGATAGTTTATCTTTGCCACCTGAGCTGGAGGGACTTCATCTGATTGCAGGTTCTATGCCTCCTTCTACATCAGGATCTCGTGTTCATACAGATGATAGCTCAACTCTTCCCATTTGTGATAATGATTCAGACCCCGAACATGCTTCAAATGATGAAATAGATGATTTAGTTATCACCACTATGTAAAATTGTGCTAAACATTCATTTTTAGACTTGTATTAAATTATGTTAAATTGTGGTATTGTGACGATAAACTGTGAATGATATTGTGGTATTGTAATGATAAATTGTGAATGCTCTTTCAGGTATGTTATTATATGAAATTGTGTTAATTATATAAGGGGTATGTTCTTTTAGGTTTGTTTTAGTTTGAATTACATAAAGAGTATATTTTGTAAGGTATGTTCTTATTTGTTCTTTCATGTATGACTCTGCTGTTGTATTGTCATAATTCATACATTTATGATTGTTGGACAAATACCTGAATTTGTATATTTATGTTGATAAATTATATAATTATGTATTTTAACTATTTCTGTCATGAGTTGTCAAATTTTTATATTTTTTCAGGTTCGGACCGATTCCGATTCTGATTCCGATTCTGATTTCGATTCCGATTTTTGGCCGATTCAAAAAACCCGATTCTTAGCTGATTCTACCCGATTCCGATTCCGATTCTGATTCCGATTCTCTGAAAAACCAATTCATGCAACCATGGTGTACACTCTTACTCAATAACAAAACAAAACAAGACTATTTAATTAAAGATGATCATTAGGTAAGTTTACCAAATGTTATATTATTTGATAACCGAACAAAACCCGAAATACAAACAATCACCAAACCTAACAACCAATCAAATTAGATCGATTCCGTTTAGTTTTAACTAAGCTGAATTAACCAATTTTGTTCAGTTTGGATTTAAGTTGCGGTTTTTTTAAGTTTGGAACGGTTTTGACCGAAAATCAAATTAGTGTTTTGATTACAACCAAATTACAACCCTAACGGAAAGTAGCATCGGAAATGGGTTTTGGTCGGTCAGTTTGATTAATTTTAATTAAATTGTTGCTCGGTTTACATTTAATATTTATTTTAATTAATTAAATTTCACCAAAAAAATAAAACTTTTTCTTAGACAGTCCATTAAGCAAAGCCCAACATTCCAAGCCCATCAGACAAGGCCCATTTAATCCTCCCGTCGATTCATCCCTCCCAACTACTCTCCATAGCCAAGAGACCCTCGCCGGAAAAAAAATGGCCGCCTCGCCGGCCTCGCCGGCCCTCCACCGCCTTTCCACCTTTAAAGATGGCGCCTCTTCCACCACTGCTTCTGCCGCCACCGCCGCAACGACCTCCCCGCTCGAAACCATCGCCGGCGATCCGATCTTGTCGGCCTTCCTGTCGCCGGACTTCTCGGCGACCCGCTTCTCCTCCGACGCGCTCTCGTCCGGCTCCGCTGCGGCCAGGGCGGAGCAACTCCAGGACGCGATCGGGCTCCTCCACTCACAGATCCGGTCGGAGGTGCTGTCCCGCCACCCCCACCTCCTCTCCCACCTCTCCTCCCTCACCGACGCCCACTCCGCCCTCTCCCTCCTCCGCTCTTCCCTGTCCTCCATTCGCTCCTCCCTTCTCCGCCTCCGCCTCGACCTCTCCGACCCCCACCGCTCCCTCCGACTCCTCTCCACCCAGCTCTCCCATCTCCACGCCGCCTCCATCCTCCTCCACGCCACCGTCCGCCTCCTCCGCCTCTCCCGCAAGCTCCGCGACCTCGTCGCCGAGAGTCCCGCCGAGAGGCTCGACCTCTCCAAGGCCGCACAGCTCCACCGCGAGATTCTCGATGTCGCCGCCGAGAACGGCCTCGACGGGGTCGCCGTCGTCGACGAGGAGCTTGCCTGGCTCGCCGAGGTCGGCGCCCGGATCCGAGCCGAGGGGGCGCGGGTGCTGGACCGGGGTTTGGAGGGGTTGAACCAGGCTGAGGTCGGGAGCGGGTTGCAGGTCTTCTACAATCTGGGGGAGTTGAAGGAGTGCGTGGAGGGGCTGGTGGGGAAGTATAAGAACCAGGTGGTCAAGAGCGTGGGATCGGCGCTCGATTTGAAGCTGGTGTCGGCGTCGGCGGCGGCGGCGG
>JAVDBV010087390.1:0-22292 GCA_032619315.1 Piper longum | reverse complement strand
TCAACAACTAGGCCAGGCCGCCAAAGGTTGAGGGTGGCTAGAACCCGTTGTCCAGGCCGAGGGTGGTTGGCATCCAACTCCCCCAAGTCGGGGCGGCCAGGACGTGCAGCTCAATAAATTTTAACATATTAGTAATTATATATACTATTCAAATTAAATTTGTTACTTATAATTATTATTATTATTATTATTATTATTATTTATTAGGAAAGTCTTGAAGAATAATTTTACTTACTTTATGAATTTTATAAATTTTGGTGAATTTAGTATATTTATTATAATTATACTATTCGAATTAAATTTTTTATTTAATATACATAGTTAACTTAGTTTTTTATAGATTTTATTTATTTATTTTTTAAATTAATTAATATACTTGATTGTACAATTTTAATGTGATGTAGACCCAATACAAATAATTTTTTACAAAAGTAAACAAGGAGGATTTGTAAATGCATGAATGGGGATTGACTTGGCCACATCAACAAATAAAATAAAGGAGAAGAAGTGGGAGAGAAACCGCTGATTTGAGTCTGGGTTTTATATTCGTAAGCTAGTCGATTTAGCTATCAATTTGAGTCGAGTTAGTTTAAAATATGCATGCTGATTAGATGTCGATTATATGTTATGAGCTATGAGGGTTAAGCGTATCCGAGTATATAATAATAACATTAGTAACGAAGAAAGAATATTAGTTATGAAAATATACAACTTTATGCTAGATTTTTTTTAATGCATCAGACCATAAATTAGAATTAGGTTGTTTTTTATATTATGATGTGTTAGTTAGTATCGTGGATGGGATAATACGTTTATAGCATGTCATTTTATGCTTAATATCTGTAGTTTATTTTATAGTATTGCATCATTTTTTTAATTTATTTATTTTTTTTATAGCGTGTAGGACAACGTAATTTAAATTACAACATTGCCATTGTGTTATAATTTTTGCTTTCGGCAGATCATTTACTTCTCGCCGCTGCCTGATCAACTCTCCCGGCCGTCGCCTCCCTGCCGTCAGCCGCGCCCTATCGCCGCCGAAAAACCCTTAGCTTCCCTCCCTCATCGTCTTCAGCATCTGTCCGACGGGAATCTCCATTCATGGAGGACCCAAAGACGCCCCCTTTTCCAGAGCTTGCCAGGTATTTCATTTGCACTGCGACTTCGTTCGACCGCCGCCGGCGACCCATCGTCGCCGCTTGCCAGTCATCGGCTGACTGAGGTGGGCTATCCGTTCCCTATCCCGACCAAGGTCGAGCTTGTCCACTCCTCCCGGAATCCCTCTCTTTCCTTCGCGGGCAGATTTTCCAGCCGCTGCTGATGAGTTTTCCGGCAGGCTGCCGGAACAGTTGATTCCGCCGGCCATGCTCGGCCAGCCCGTGTTGTTCTCTTTCCCTTGTCATGCCTTCCGGGACCCACCCCCTCCTCCCTTGTTGTTCGGTTGCTGGCAGCTGTAACTACCGCCAGTCGTGAGTAGGTGTTGTCGCTTGACGGCAAGCACCACCCCTCGCCGGCCGTTGTGTACCTCCTACCACATTGTCAAATCCTAATTGACCCTCCATCAGAGCCTACGTTAGGTATATCGGATTTAGATTTAATTGCATTATATATTATTAATTACCATGATGTAATGTATGTGAGAATTGAGATGTAATTATAATTGATAATTAAATTGTAAAATTGTGTATGAATTAGTCATCGTTATTTTGACAAGTCTTTATGATTATTTATAATTTGTAATGATGAACTCTAGTGAGAATGGGTGTGAGTGGTTTATCTAGCTAGTAATTATCTAATAAATTCGTTATATAATTTGAATGCAAATTGTTATTGCTATCTTGAATTAGTTAGCTAAGTTTGATCATCGTGAATTACGATAAGTAGAATAGTTATTTAAATATTGTGCGATAAATACGATTAGAGGTCAGTTATGTTAAATATTTGTAATCGACATATGTAATACTAGTGTTTTCTTTGTTTTGTGATGATAGATGCTTTAGTGGACAGTGATTCGACGTGTATTAAAGGTTATGATATTATGCATCATATTGGACACTAATATTTAACTTTGATGTGGATATATATGGAGTAGGAGCTTGGTGCGTAGGTACGAGACCCAATTTGAAGTTCCTATCAAGTCAGTTTCTCTGATTTTATGATCTCATCTATTGAGCTTTGATTGACTGATGAAGGATGTGGTAAGTGGTAGGTTTATTGGATTCTAATTGATACAAGTTATTTAGATGAATGATTTTCATATTTAAAACCCTCAAAGATAAGTTCCCTCCAGGTTGTTTTTAAAATCAGCTCTAGATCAAATTAAATTCTGGTCTACTATTTAATTCCCTATCTAATTTTATAGTATGAATTTTATGATTTTTCAATGAGATACAAGATGTGAAAATAGAATCACACATACCATGAGAGGTCACATGTGTGAGTCACAATGGGTTCGAGATTGGTGAATGGGTCGTTCTACTCCTTAAGGATCCTTACAACTCCACATTTTAAATTTCCTCAAACCCAAAGAAGTGTGGAGGTTTATGGGTAATGGAATGCAGCTCATATCTAGATATGTGGTTTCAAAGGTACTAAATGAGACTGCCTGAGAATACTTGGTTTATGTGCTCAGGGCCACGTGATATATGGAAGATGTAGAGAGTTGTAATATATTGGTTTCTTCGAGTGTAGGATAATTTAGAAAATGTCAAGAGAGACATCATGCCAATTAGCATAAGTTGTTATCGAAGCTATATCTTGATGGCTCTTTAGTGTTTACTCTTATGAGTGTTCTTGTGAAATTATAAATATTTTATTTTAACATTAAAGTCATTTTTTATGTGTCAGTTTGATATGTAGTAATTTTTTGACCATTAACACTCATTATTAATATTTTCTTAATATTTATGTAGGTGAGAACCAAACTTAATGAGTATTATTGGTACCATGAAGGAGCAGCAATACCACATTGCATACATGTACCTGCTAAAAATACCATCGGGCACGTTCGTTTTGACTGAATCCCATTTTTGCTACCACGTCTCGACTGCATCCGTTGTGTCATTCGAGTCTACCTGTGCTCGTTCCTCTATTTCTATCTCGAGACCCGAGGCATGACCAATCTCTACAGTTAGCACAGATAACACCATTTCCGCCCGATGCAACCAGTTTCAGTCATACGCCTGCACACGCCATCTGGTTCAAAAGCCTGAACAACTTGGTTCACAAAGTTTTCTGACCCGACCGGAGCCAAACTAACATGGTTCGTTCCATCTCATATTTTTTAATTTATTTTAAGGCCTTCCCATACTCTAATTTACCCAAAACTTGGTGCCCTAACATTTTTTGACATTCCAGGAACATTGGTGAGGTTTATGTCATCAATTGAAAACCAAAATAAGTTGAACCAGAGCATCCAAAATTGGGCACACATTTCAAGGCAGACAAAGAATCAACTTGTTTATATTTTTGTATCAAAGTTTATAAAATAGAGGATTGTGGGACAACCCTATTGTGGAGTGACTTGGAAACTTATATTGAGCCTAAAACCACGTAAAAGGCTCTTGTGTCTTACTTTATTTTATGTGTTTGCGATTATTGTTTCATAGGTAAGAGTATCTTGCCACAGTCTCTAACATCACATAAACCTACTTGAATAACCACATTCTCACTGTTAGCGGAACGATCATCCCGTAGACAGTATTGACATTTATTATTAAGAAAAAAACTAGGTTATAACTGTATGTCAATTAAAAATCTTTAAAAAATAAATTTCATTTAATTATTAAAAATTTTATAGTTTTTTATCTAAAAATGAGATTTTTAATATTACTAGATTGTAGGAAAATAAACCTTGTTTTTTAAAAAAAAAATAAGATAGTAGCCAATGGCGGGGCGATTAGATGGCCTCTAGTCAAATCTGACCTTAGGGCGGCTAAGGCCTAAGGCTAGATCTAGCCTTGGCCTTGGGTGGTTAGGGAGGTCAGATCACTGCAGGGCACGGGGTGGCCAACCAAGCCATGCCCCTAATTTAAAAAATAATAATAATAATCAAGGGTATTTATTATAATGTGGTTTTTTTCAATTTTCCAGTAATTAGATTTGATTTTCCCACCACCTGATAATATAAAAAAAATTCTACACGAAAACTCAAATTTGTACTTATTAAAATTTAAAATAATGAAATATTGGTATGTAAATATTTTTTTGCTAAATTAAATAAATATTCATTATTTTTATTTAAGAATAATATATTAATATTGTTTACTTAATTTTTATATTCTAAATGTTTATTACATTAATAACTTTTAAATGTGTCTACCGCATCACAGGATTTTTGGCTAGTTATATCCTATTTTTCAACCATTCTATAAAATTAAAAAATATCTAAATTTTTTGATAAAAATCTTGTAATATTACTTTAGAAATATGTTGGGTTTTTTATAACTCTATAAAAGAGTTATTATTCTTGGCATTTCATGTTGAATTTTATCATGTTTCGAGTTATTTTTACTTTAGTTTTATTAGTTTAAAAGTCTATTATTTATTATTAATAATGTAATAAATAATTGTGATTTTGGTGTAAAGAGTGCTAATTAATATTATTTTATTAAGGTACAAGAGTTAGAAAACGATCCGGAACAAATTTGGAGAGAAATCAGGTGAAAAAGTGAATTCTAGAAGGACGTCACTGTTCATCAACTCGTTCGCTACAGTAACAACGACCCGGGTACTGTAGCGATCAGGGTATTGTTACATGGTGCGCCCCACTTGAAATCTTTGGCTGGATCATTTATAAAGTGAATCAGGGTTTTATAGAAAAAAACAAAAAAGAGACCAAAAAAAAAAGCGACGGCTCGAAAGACATGGAGAGCAACGACGAAGGAATTGGACCAGAAGACGAATTAGCTTTCTCCAAAAGAGTTTTTATTTATTCTGATTTATTTTTCTTTGTAATTAATGATGTCTTTCTTATCACATATGGATTTCTTGAGTTTATTTGAATATTTTATGGAGTAAATTCTTTTCTAAGATTTTCAATGAAACTTAGTGCATGGATTAATAAGGAGTATTAATTTTTATTTATGTGATTGTGTTTTTGGATCATCTATTTTATTCTATTCGTTAATGCTATCATTAGATTGACCAACTATTGATTGATTTATAAATTTAATCTTGTCTAGAAATAGAAAGATTATATTTGTCATTGAATAAAATAGTCTTTGTTCATCTATTTTGGGTGATTTACATATAAGATAGAGATATACTCATATGTCTTGGGTAACTGTTAAGGGCAGAACTTAATGTATAATTTTGCATATGCAATTTCATAGAGATATAAAAATTGAGTGCGAATGATAAGTTTATAGTGAATCTAAGAGATGTCATAAATAATTAATTCTCGTGGTTAATGATTCGAATCTGCAATTCATTAGTAAAAATTATAACTTTAATCAAATATAGCACTAAGTGAAATTGAAAATCCTAGGTTTGTCGTATTGAAATCAATTCATCATTTACCTATTGTAATTTTAGATTAATTTAGTTGTAATTCATAATTAAATCATTATTAAAACTTGTTTTCGTTTAAGTATAAGTAATTAAATTAGTTTTGGTAATTGAGAATTTCTACTACTAATTCCTTGTGGGACGATACTTTCTTATCACTTTTATTACTTGATTCGACACGTGCACTTACGTTATAATTTTCACATCACATATCATAACATGCATGTAGGACCACGTTAGAACCCAAGCATATCATCCATGTCTTGCATGTTTGCATCTCCGTCTTAAGACATCGGGGTAGATCCAGGTCGACTTAACCGAATCTAACTGATTAGCGAAAGGTTCGGTCGCCAATGACACTTCTGGGTCGGTCCATGGGTGAACCGAAGCGGGGTGTTATAATATCATACATGCATCATATGAGTGTACATGGGCGTTAGTGTTTAGTTCTATTGTGTAAGTTCAATATAGAAGTTCACCACATAGGCGTGAAACCCCACTTAGAGCTTCTACCAGGTTCGTTTAGGACTCGAACTCTTATTTGTCAATCTCTTTTATTGTTGTTTTGGATTATAGGTTGCAGGTTATATTAAGTGGTTGTTTTATCGAACCATTTTAATAAACATGTTTCTGAGATTAATAATCTTCAAAGATGAGACCCATCGAGTATGATTTTGAAAACTCAAATCCACCGCAAGTTGCCTACAGGCCTATTATATAAATATCTACCCATCCTTATATTATAATTTTTTTATGAATTTTTAGTGAGTGATGGGAAATAGACTTACACATACTGTGAGAGGCCACATGTGTAAGTCAAAGAGGGCTCTGTATAGGTGAGAGGGTCATTCTATTCTTAAGGGATCCTGATAACTCCACGCTTTGAGCTTGTTCACACCCAAAAAAGCATGGAGGATATGAGTACTATTTTGTACAGTGCAAGTCTAGACCTATGGTATCAAATAGTACTGAAGACTGCCTAGGAGTACCCGACCTTTGCGCTCTGGGCTAGGAGAAATATGAAGGATCAGAGAGGGTTTAGGATACTGGTATTCCTCGAAGATGGGCAGTTAGAAAATGCCAATAGAGGCATAAGACTAGTTAGTTCAAGATGACTATAGCTTGATGACTCTTCAGTAGTTAACCTTATGAGAGTTCTAATGAAGTATGTGCAAGTTTTCTTTTTATGAGAGTTAGCTCTTATTGACAATTTGATATTAGTTATTTTTTGAACCAGGGACAATCGTTGCTGGCAATTTTCTATTATATATGTTGGTGCATCAGATACAACAAGATATGGTGGAGTTGACGAATGAGCAGTGATATCTTTTCACACACACATGTCTTACGATAGGATGTTTTATTGTGATGTTGGTTGAAGTGTAAAACTTTTTTATGAAATATTTTAATGATGATAATAATATTATGATGTTGATAATAATGACGCTATTATAAATGAAGTTAGTAAACTTCCAGTCATGTTAATATGGACAGCAGTCAAGACCCACTCAGACATTATGATATAGAAGTTATTATGGTTGGACAATGTGATATTGTTATGATATATCTTGCTATTTTCATATATTTTATGATTTAATAAAAAATAGGGTGGTTCTCTTATTGCACTTTTAGGGAAAACTCTATTCATTTATTCACAAAATTTTTACCATATTTAATCGATTGAAATGTGATTTTTCTATTATCACAATATCCACGTATCATTTTATTAAGTTATGAATTTAATGCATTCATACTGGTGTTCTTTTCATCTTAAGACACTTAGAGAAGATTCTTTCCGCTTAGGTTCGAGTCAACAAGTATAATCAAATTTGAGAGTTGGCTTAGTTTCTCTTGACACTTCCAGTTCGATTTAATAGCAAACTGGATTTTGGGTGCTACATCTAATTATAAAGGTGGTACCAGACACAAAATGTCTGTTAGTCCGTCCATGCCATGTCCGTTAATGGTAAATTGACATTTTTTAAAGCCGGACATGGAAATGACTAAAGACATATTTTTAGTTTAGGGGATAATGGGCATGCGGTAGACTTATATGTGTGTGTCCACTATTGTACATATCCATTAATAATATATAAAATAATATATAAAGAAGAAAATATTTTAAAAGATGTGTTAAAGATTTTAGAAATACCTATCAAGATTTATTGTTCTTATTTGTTGGAAAAAATAATCTTTTAAGTCTTATCTAATATTATTTATGTTAATTTTTTAAAAATATCAAGATTATTCAGAGAAGTATATGTTTAGTGCAATTGTTTGGGAATAAAAATTGTGAACAATTACATTTTACTTTGCTATTAATTTTTTAGTGATATTTAAATTTTAAATTATGTTTTCAAAATTGCTTCTGTATATTCTCTACAATTTTTTTTATTCCTCAATGTACATTGAAATAATAATGACAATATCTATGTTATTCTATTAAACAACTACTTATATATACATATATAACAAAATTAATTTATATTTGAAAAAAATATTTATTTATCATAATATCCATTTGTCTGCCCATTTGACCATTTGTACATAATATACGGACATGGATATTCTTTAAATTATTGGACATGACGTAGAGGGCATGTCATCCTTATCCATGTCCATCCGTTACGACCACTAGCCAATCAGATGGTTCCCTAATGACAGCAATAGTTATATAGTACATTAATACTTAAAAAGCAGCCTATATGCTCAGAGTAATATTGCATTCTTAAATTGGAGAAATATTTACTTTAATACAACAAAACAAATAGCGCCTGTTGGGTGGAGAGGTTAATATTAGTTGAAAACGGGTAGAGTTTCAAATCAAATTGATTTGATCAATCGTTCCCACTCCCCCAATTTGAGTCGAACAAATTCGAGTTTGCATCAACTAAGACCGACTTGAGTAGCGGGTAAGTTTAACTTAGAGTAGAGTTCACATGGAGCCAAATCGAATCGATAAATCTTTTGAGATTATGTCTAATCTTTATTTTACAAAAATAAAAATAAAATAAAATATAAGAGATCGTGTCATGCAGGATGATTTCTAAGACACTGACGTGCTTGTTTAAAATGGTTAAAATAATAATATTTTAATTTATTTTTAAAATAAAATAATATTAAATTAGTGTACACATGTATAGTTGTCAAGCTCTAATTTCCAAGGCAAGGAAAAGGGGGCTCCAAATTGTGGATTCGACCGTTGCTAGCAGCTATCTTTAGGTACCGAATTTTGTCCTACGTTTAAAATATATCGTCACGCAGACATAAATGGGGCCCATCAATCTACGTATCAAGATCATTTGAATTGCATGCCCCCTTATCCAAATATTCGCATTTGGCCCATGAACGTTACCGTGGGCCCAGTCATCAAACGACATAAGAAATGGCCCATTTTATCCTCAAAATAGCCGTTGGAGTGGTTAGGTATGGCTTTGGCTTCCAAATCAATTTTTAATTATTTTTTTAAAATTAAATATTTTTTAATAGAACTTTTATGTCAAAATTACACTAGACATGACATGAGCTAGCCCCCAAGAAGGAAAAAGAAATTAAAGTGGTGAATTTATATACAATTATTAATACTTGTACAAATAGTTATTTGAGGAGATGTGCAATTAATATATTTGTGATGATGTATTAATGCCCCTCACCACAAAATTAAAACATTCATAAGAAATTAAAATCATAAACTATAAATGAGAAAGTCTAAAGATTTTATAATTCACGGCAACCAAATAACTACATAAAAATTATACATTATTCAAACAAGATAAACAACATTTATAACAGCAGTGGATAATATGAGCTAAAATAATCAACAATGTACCTAGTGTATCTATTTACTCCTATTAATAAAATAGAAAATTAAAAGTCACCGTCTTATGAAAAATATGAGATATTAGTTAATTAAAATATTAGAAAAATAATTTTAAAAAATTATTATTGTCTATATTCTCATTTAAATTTATTGATAACATTAAAGTATTTTTTGTAAGATATCAGGTGATTATAGTCTTTCTCGTTGTTCTATCAATAAAATTTTAATCACGGCATATTTTTTTAGTAATTATAATTATACTTATAGAAGTTATGTAAAACAAATTAAAACCATTTTAAACAGATGCTTATATATCCCAAGAAATATATAAACTAAAACTTTAAGAAGAGGGTAATAATAATGCTAAAGAGATGGTTAGTGGGGGGCATGTATACGTGGACGGCGAGAGTGGCAAGTTCGTAGTTTAATTGAAATCCAAGCCACTTTTCAGCGCCCATCATAAATGCACCCAATTTGTGGACAAAATAAATAAACTCCAGATATCCCCCCGCTTTCGCCGGCGACGACAGCGACGGCGGTGGTGACCACCGGAAAACCAACGACGCCGGAAAACCAACGACGGAGGAGGTGGCAGCGGCGGCGGATTCGTGCTTGGCGGAGGCGGCGGCTCGCGGGCACCTACTCGGATCGCGAAACCCTAGGCGCCGGTAAATGCCCAAAAGTCAGGCGGCGGTGGCGGCGGCAGCGGCGCCGAGGAAGAAGAAGCAACTGAGCTGGCCGGACCTCTGGTTCCGCGGCCGATCCCTCAAGCATGTTGTCTTCAAGATGCAACTCGACCCCTCCCTCCTCTCCCCCTCCCCCTCCCCCTCCCTCTCCCCCTCCAAGCGAACCCTAACCGCCTCCGCCTTTTCTGCCGCCGGACTCGCCGGCGACGGGGCCGGAGGCGGCGCCGACCACACGTCCCTCCTCTCTGATGAGCTCCTCCTCCGCATCCTAGCCGGCCTCCCCGCGCCGCAGCTCCGCTCCGCCTCCCTCGTCTCCCGCCGCTGGCTAACCCTCGCCGGCCTCCTCCTCCGATCCCTCCGCCTCCTCGACTGGTCCTTCCTCCGCTCCGGCCGGCTCGCGCTCCGGTTTCCCGACCTCACCGACGTCGACCTCGTCCCTGCCGCCGTCGTCGCCCCGGCGGCCTCCGGCGTTGCCGTCTCCCACCCCCTCCTGTCCCTCCGCCTCGACCCGGCCGCCCTCCCCTTTGTCCGCGACGAGCTACTCCTCCTGCCGGACCTCTCCGACGACGGCCTCACCGCCCTCGCCCGCGGCTGCCGCAACCTCCGCCGGCTCTCCGTTGTCGCCGCCACCGCCGTCGGGCTGTCCAGCGTCGCCAATCTCTGCCCGACCCTGCAAGAGCTCGACCTCCACCGATGCACCGATTTGCCCCTCCGCGCCCTCGCCGCCTGCGGTAACCTGCAAATCCTTCGCCTCGTCGGCCGGGTCGATGGGGTCTACGACTCCGTCGTCTCCGACATCGGCCTCACCATCCTCGCCCATGGCTGCAAGCGGCTGGTGAAGTTGGAGCTCGTGGGTTGCGAGGGGAGCTACGACGGAATTAGCGCGATCGGGCAATGTTGCCCCATGTTGGAGGAGTTGACGATCTCGGATCACCGGATGGACGGTGGGTGGCTCGCCGGCCTCTCGTTCTGTGGGAATTTGAAGAATTTGAGAATCCATGGTTGTAAGAAGATTGATGTGGATCCTGGTCCGGCGGAGCACCTTGGGTCCTGCCCGACCTTGGAGAGGCTGCAGCTGCAAAGGTGCGATCTTCGGGACAAGGCATGCTTGGCTGCCTTGTTCATGGTGTGCGAAGAGATCAAGGAGATCGAGTTGCAGGACTGCTGGGGCCTGGACAATGATATGTTTTCTGCTGCTAGTATCTGCGGGTAATTGTTTTAGCTGGTTGATTGATGATAATGATTGGTTGTTTATGTTGATAGTACTGTAGATTTGCTTTGGAATGTGATGACTTTGATGGGGACACCTTTGCTTATTGCTTTATGCCTGCCTTTTTCAGCGGATGTTGAAAAGGCCCTGTTGAGAATCGACAAGGCTAATTATTTTACTTTGCACCGTGTTCGTTTGCTTTTAGCTTAATTTTACTACTCAAATTCTATTTGTTTTAGGGTTATAAGATTGTGATGAAAATAAAACTATGACTGCGTAATATGCTCAAAAGGATTGCTTTATTCCTGGGGGATATAATCCTCTCTGCCTTGTAAGGGATGATAAATGTTACTTGGTGAGTATCGCTGTTTTTGTTCATTAACTAGAAAGAGCATTTTGATACTTGCAATGAACGCTTGTCATTTTGATGTGTAGGTTGTTTTAGTGAAACTCGTGATTGGATATATGCCATTTTATCGTATTCACAGCCATAAAAGCATTTAATCGAGTTTGTTTTTACTTGGAACATTATATTCACATGTTAAGTTGCCTTTTAGTGAGAAGAGATGGATGGTTCAGTACACAGGACGGATGGCAGTTAGGGTCTAGGGGCAATGACAATTTTGAGAGGCAATGGAGGTGAGGGAGGCCATGAGACAGCTGTAGTAGCGGCAAGGTGGAAAGAGACAGTGAGGCATATAGCAATAGGATGGGTTGTTCTGAATAATCAGAAGGATGAGGGAGGCACCAGTGGTTAAGGTTGGCAATGGATGATCAGGAGAAAGTGAGGAAGGCAAGCAGGGACGGTTTAAGGTGGTAGAGCAGCAATGGGAAATGGGGTAATAAATAGTATACGCTGACGAGGGTGAAGACTTTAGCAGGTGCAGGAGCGGAGAGGTGGTGGAGTCAGAGAGGAGGGGAGACTATGGGGGAGGAAGGCGTAGGATGGTAGAAAATGGTAGTAGGGACAAAATTTTAAGGGGGATAGGGAGAATGGAGGTGGAAATAGATGTTGGAGAGAAGATGGGGAGTGAAGCAGGGATGGAGGAAGAGAGATTGTGAATGATGGGTGAAGATGGGAAAGTGGTACTTTCCCTGGGAAGGCAGTCAGGAGGTAAGGAGAAGAAAGGTGGGATGGCATGGGTGAGAGCCAAGGAAGAGCCAGAAAGGAGGGCCAGAGATGGTGTTAGCAAGGAGCAGAGTGGCTGCTAGCCAGAGATATAGCCAAGAGAGATGAAGAGAGTTGAAGGGAAAGCGTGTTGGTGAGGAGAGTGAGGGGAGAAGAAGATGAAACGGATGAGAGGCAGGAAAGGTAGCAGTAAGGTAGTAGTGTAAAGGCGTCAAGGAGAATGAAGCGGATGATGAGGAGTGAGGTAGATTGGTGTATATTTTAGATCTTTTCTACATTAAAGCATTGAAGAGTGCAAATTGTACATTCTGTGTCAACTCAGACTCCCCGTTTGTGCAATATGGCTTCAAAACCCAAACCTCGTTCAAGGCCCATAATATAATCACAAGTTTTGCTCACGAGTCACTCCATCTTAGGCATTGTTAGTTCTGTATTGAACCATTATTTTGGAATGTTAAATCGGACAACCTTTTTTTTCCTTTATACAGGAAGGTGAAGACGTTGTTATTAGAAGGATGTTCATTGTTGACTGCAGAAGGATTGGAATCAGTTCTTCTTTCGTGGAAAGAGCTACAAAGGGTTAGAGTGGTATCTTGCCAAAGAATTAAGGACAGTGAGATCACACCCGCACTTGCAAGTTTATTTTCTGTTTTAAAAGAGTTCAAGTGGCAACCCGATTCCAGGTCTGTTCTGGCATCCCACATTGCTGGAACTGGTATAGGGGCCAAAGGCGGAAGGTTTTTCAAGAAGGGATAGGTCTGTACATGGCTGCTGTACGTCTGTCTGTAGTTCTGTCTGAGTGCTCGCACGAAATGGGGTACCCCTTGCTTTGGGTATGTTGATTTCATTTTTGAAGGGATTACTCTCAGAGAATCTAATCGACATAAACTCTGTATGTACTTAGAATAGAACAAATGATTGTTCTAATGTATTAGCTTTAGCAATAGCATTGTAGAATTGTTTTTCTATCTTCTTTCACTATTTTACAAATTGAAGCCAATTTCCAGAATTCATGGGTGAAGAAACCAGATATACGTTAACGTGTGTACCTTGGTTTTCTGGAACCTCCTCTTAGTTCTTTCTTCTGTATGTGATATGAAAAAAATAATCTGCTTTGTATTCTACCAGATTGCTTTAACTGTGTCTTGCAGCTGAACTAGCAAAACAGTGATTATGATCTTATGCAATGTACATCATAAACTGTTTTTTTTTGTCTGAAAAACAATCCTCGCAGGTCACAACTATTGATATAGACTTAGGCTCGGTTTGATTGGAATGAAAAAAATTGAAAATTTATGAATTGCATATATAGGAATTCATGTCAAAAGCAAAGCATTGATCTTATTAAAAAAGTTATCTATTTTTAAAGTATTTTAAAATGCAAGTAGGGATTCAGAACTAATGAATTTTTAGCCATGCATTGTTTATTGAAATACACTTGCCATGGATAGCTTACCACTTACCTGGGCAAAAAAAATTGTCTAATGAGGAAAATAATACCGTTTATGTGCTGAAGCTGAAATAAAATTATCAGGTTTTTTTCTGCTTGTTGAAGTTGGTAAATGATGTTATTTCTACTAACATTAACATTAAATCATCAATCTCAATTTCAATCCTAGACATCTATGACTTTGAAATTAAATTTTTAAAATAAATTCCTCTTTCCATTTAAAACTAATCGAAAAAACTTGTTTAACTTAAATACAAAACCTATGCATTTCCTTTTTTTTTTTTAAAAAAGTCAAGTTTTGTATGATCAATCAAATAAATTCGGCGCGGATCCGGTTAGGGTCCGCCTTGCCGTCTCCTTCCTTCTTTCAACCTCGCCGGCGAGGCGCCATCTTTGCAGCTTCGGAGGGGAAGAAGATGGCCGACGGCGGCGACTCCGGCGAAAATCCGCCGACGGAGGTGGCGGATGTGGCGGCGGAGGTCGGCTATGACGTTTACCGAGCGGTGAAGGATCAGCCTTGGGTGGAGGACGCCCTTCGACGAGCCTCGTCCTTGAAGCAATCGGTGCAGGAAGCCGCCAATTCGGCCGTGGCGGCCGCCCGTATCCGACTCTCCGGAATCGGTTCCACCTCCCAAGCTCACTTCTTTATGACTCTGGTATGCCGAAAGGCTCCATCTTTCCGGTTTCGATATGGTCGGGTTTGCATTTGATGAACAGTTTGAGGGTTTGTTGTTTCAGGGTTACATGGATGCCTTGAAGGAGGGGTTTCAAGTGTACGAAGATACGTTCTTCGGGAATGTTAAAGGTTGATTTCGGCTTTTGCATTTTGTGTGTTTTGTTGATCATTTTTGCTGTAATTTTGATTTTTTTTATTTATTTTGCTGATCGAGGATTGTATGCTGCAGAGGGGATTCTTGTTGCGGTTGATCATCCCGCCATTTCATGTGGTGTGGCTACGGGACTAGGGCTCGTCGCGGTCAAAAGTACGCACTTGAACATTCTTGTATTTTGGCACTTTTGAATTTGGATTTTGATATGTTCTCACGGGATCACTGTACTGTTCCCCATTTGTGGATATGATTGACTTGTTTATCGCTGGTAGTATGTTATGTAAATGATGATCAATTTGGTATTCATCATTTTTTTAATGTTTTGTGAGTGGTATGATTTATATATATAGTTTTTCTTTAGCTTTATGTGGTTTACAATTTCAGGGCCAAGGCGCTTCTTGTTTTACGGAGCCCAGCGGATGTTTGTAAGTGAAGAGGTAAGCACGGAAATGGTGTCAGGAAATATCATCTTAGGGAATTGTAATCGGGAGGATGTTCTTTGAACATTGCTTTTATCTGTTTGTGTATACAAGTTTTGTGGAAAGTGTGGCTTTATTTGGGAAAAAATTTATATGCAATAATTTACATCACAGAAATTGTTGTCAAGAGCTGATGCAAGAGCAAAAGAGTTGCGTGAGTCAATTGATCGTTTGAAGTTTGAAGGCAGAAAGTTGGAGGTTGGATTCTATGCTTATTCCTTTGGTTGGTAATTACCCGTTCAATAAAGCACATTGCATTATTTGGCTGTCACCCTGTGACCTTTCTTACAGGATCGTGCATTAAAAGCAGAAGAAGAGATGATACGAGGAAGGGACAAACTTAGGTCTGTAACATATTGAACTTGTTCTGTTTGCACAGGATTTCTAGAGAGAAAAAATATTGTTTGACTAAAGTATGAAATATCAATTAAAGAAATGCAGGAGGTCTAATTAGGGGTATAATTCGTTCAAATTATAAAATTGAAAGGCGAGCAGCAGGTATGCACTATTTCATCTTATGTTGTCTTTTTGGCATCAATTTTGGGTTAAAAGGTTTGTTACTAACGGGGTTTTAGGCCTGAGAGACATCATAAATGAGCTCCCCCGAAGAGAAGCATCTCAATTTCGGTCAAAGGTCCGTTTCTTGCTCCTAGGTGTAGATTAATATCATCTGAGTTTTTATTTTTATTTTTTGCATGGTGTTGATGGAATAATGATATTAAAAGAATCATATGAGGTTTCTCTATGAATCTATTATGATTTTAATATAGTTAGTAATAATCTATTGTAGTTGTCCTACCAACAGTGGACTCTGTTCCTCACTTCTGATTTGCTTTCTCTAAGTTTTTTTTGATTTATATCCGATGATGATTTGATCGTTATTTTTCTCTGATGAAAATGTTGATGCTAGTTCAACCAACATCACTGATTGTCCCAGTTTCTACATGAGTTTTGATTATTATTTTAAGTACAAATTATAGATTCTTTACTAATTGATGAAATAAATTGGTAGCTGTCATTTTGAATTTGGAGGAACTTTTCCGTATAAACCTCAGTATATAAAAGTTAATTGAGAATACGACTCTATTGATAAACCATAGTCAAGTGTACAAGTGGTATTTAGAAAACATGCCAATCTGATGGAAATTCACACAGAGGCTATTCAGTCTGAAGAGCTAGTCCTCCACTGAAAATGTTGATGCTAGTTCAACCAACATCACTGATTGTCCCAGTTTCTACTTGAGTTTTGATTATTATTTTAAGTACAAATTATAGATTCTTTACTAATTGATGAAATAAATTGGTAGCTGTCGTTTTGAATTTGGAGGAACTTTTCCGTATAAACCTCAGTATATAAAAGTTAATTGAGAATACGACTCCATTGATAAACCATAGTCAAGTGTACAAGTGGTATTTAGAAAACATGCCAATCTGATGGAAATTCACACAGAGGCTATTCAGTCTGAGGAGCTAGTCCTCCACTGTCTGCTCATCATGAAATGCATGAAATACCCTCATTCTGTTTTATGTATGCGCTTCACATGAGGTAAGGTTTTCATTTTCCTTGTTTTTTTGGTTTAATGCAGTGGACATCTGTAGGTTTCATAATTTTCCCCCCTTTTCAGTACCATTTTTATTTTGGGAGTCTTTTTAATTTTTCCTTATTCCTAAAAAAGGTTCATTTGCCAGTTTCGCATGTCATATTTGTGTCTTATCTTGGGTGGCTAATTTCTCTTTATAAAAAAAGGCTGTCTTGTCATAATTGTGATTAACTGCTTGTTAATATTTTATTCCGCATGTAGTCATGAAGCTAGCACACATTGCTCACTTCAATTATATTTGGAAATTGTGATTGCTGCTTATACTTTACTGATATTTTTGCATTGCCTGTATAGGTGTCATCCCTTACATCTGACCTGAAGGAAGTCAGAGCTGCTTTGAACAAGATTGTCACAAAAATTACCAACTATGGAATTTCTGTTTGATCGTTCCTTCTCAAGCGTTAAACTTGCTACAGCAAAAATTTCGTTGAATCTGCTAAAGCTTATTACATTGGCAGATGTTTTTGAACCACAACAGAATAAAATCCCATGATATCATTGGTTGAATTAACAGTGTCAAAGCTCGTTTGTGTTACCACCTTCATACCCACCAAAAATTTTGACGAAGTATTGATCTAAAAATCTGATGGCACTTTTAATGAATAATGTGTCCCGTTAATGTGATTTTGATTTCAGATTAGCATTTGCTGAAATACATGTACAACATTGGTTTGTTCTTGTTGTCGTATAAACTTCTGGTGGTGAATATGTTTCACCACGTTTTCTTCTGTTGATTTACGTGTCTAATGAATGGAATGGTGCTCTTCCCTGTTGTGCGTTATGTATCATTTTGCTAGGTTTGAGAGAAAACAATGGTGGCTGGAATAGGCTGGTATGAGCTCCTTCATATGGAATTCCCCTTTGCATACTGTGTAGTCACTGACTCACCGGGCATTGACGATTCTAAGTTTCTATCTTCATAAAACGACGACCTATTTATATTGTTGAAATATTCTTCTTGCGCAAAATGTGGTATTGGTAGACATGCTAATCCAGTTGATACAAAACGATTAGCTTTACTAACGAGCAATACCCAGATCTTCCAGTCGGTAGCCAAGACAAATGCTTTGAACATTAGCTTGAAACCACCGGCAGAACCGCTTCCATCTTCCCATTTGATTGATTGCCCAAAGTCAATGGCGAGTGGTTTTTGATGTTGGCAGTAGATGGGCAAGATATAAGCATATTCCTGAGCTATTTGTAGCTTTGATGAATGAAGAGCAAGATTGATCCATACACTCTTGTCCGTATGATTTGTGTTTCTTCTGACCTGGCTGTCACGCAAGTGCACCGTTCTTCTGCATTGAAATCTGGGTTTTGGTCCGGTGACTTCGTCACTTCTTCCCTCGTTGCCTCGTATGCAAATTTGGGCTTCCACCGTGAAGCTCACCAACGGTTTGTAGAAATTCCGCACCCTAGTGCTGCATCGTGGAATGCGCTTATCTCAGGATGTTCACGAGGTGGGCGCTGGGCGCTGTGAGGAAGCAGTGAGAGTGTTTTCTGGGATTTGTCGGTCGCATAGAAGACCGACTGAGTTCACATTCTCAGCGGCATTGGTTGCTTGTTGTCAGTTGGCTTTCTTGGAGTTTGGCCGAGCAATTCATGGCGTGGTTGTGAAATGTGGTTTGAGTTATATTTAGTGATAGGAAACTGCTTGATTGACATGTATGGGAGATATGGTATTGCTGAGGATGCAGCTAGGGTATTTGATGCCATGGAAGAGGACTGTCTCCTGGAATTCACTTATAAGTGCAGCTGCTAGAAACGGGAAGGGCTGCTGGGCACTGGATTTGCTAGATAGGATGCCTACGCCAAACACGATCTCTTACAATGTAGTTATAAGTGGCCTTGCTCAGTTTGGATGCATGGAAGATGCGGTGCAGATCTTACGAAGTATGCCAGCTCCAAACTCTTCATCATGGAACTCCATCATTTCAGGATTTATCAGGCGTAATCAACCACTAGAGACATGGAAATTGGCTTTCAAAATGCATTCAGAAGATGCAATCAAAGATAAATTTACCATCTCTAGCATGCTGAAGGCTGCAGCTGACCTATCTGCTCTTGGCTATGGCCTAGCCCACCATTGTTGCCTCATCAAACAAGGTCTTGTCTCTCATGTCACAGTTGGAAGTGCTCTTATAGACATGTACGCCAAATGTGGAGATGACATTTAAGTGCTTACCCATAAAATACTTGGTTTCCTATAATGCATTGCTCTGGGGATATGCCCACAATGGTAAAGTGAAGGAAGTAATTGAACTTTTCGAACAGATGAAAACTGTAGATAGAGTACCGCCAGACCATATTACATTTTTTGGTGTCTTAACAGCCTGTCGACAAGATAAAGAACTATTAAATTGTGGAGGTCGCTATTTTGAAGCAATGCTGACAGAGTATGGGATACCGGCCACCGTGGAACTATGCTCTTGCATGATTGACTTGTTAGGCCATTTGGGTAATTTGAGGAAAGCAGAGCAGATGATATACGACCTAGGTTTTGATTCTTCTGCTGCCGTTTGGAGGGCATTGCTCGGCGCCTGCAAGGCCAAAGGAGATTTAACAATGGCGGAGGTTGTCGAACTGGAAGGAGAAGACGAATTTGCTTATGGCATATTGTCCAACTTATATGCATCAAAAGGAAGATGGGATGGTGTGATGAATGTGAGGCAGATAATGAGGGGTGGAGGAGTCAGAAAGCAAGCTGGGCGTAGCTGGATTGAGGTGTAAACTATGTAGTTTGTAATGGTCATTTATGCCGCCAAATTGTTGCAAATGCACTTGCTTAAATGGTAGAATGCATGGTGTATGAGCATGGCAGAAGTTGAATGAACAACACATAAGTGCTCACTACATTAAATTGGTATGGAGCAGAGATATTCTGCTCTTGGTTCAGATTGAGCTGGTCCTTATGGGGAGCTTTTGCGATCTTTGATGACAAGAGTTGTATCATCACGAGTTGTTGGCTTCATCTTCATATGGATTTATAGCTACAACATTACTTTTGTCAACATAATCTGTTTGTTCTTAATTGAGTCTGTGCATCTTTGTTGCAGCGTTTCCTTGGCAAAAGAAAATTACTCAACCACCTCGTACCATCTATAAAATTTGGAAGCAATGAATGATGCTCCTCGCTTCAGAGTGCAATCAAGGAGGCACGGCCCTTCTTACAAGAAATACAGACAAAAGATTATTATTTACCATTTATTTTTACACTCAGCATCTACAAACAATGAGTTTTTACTTTGCTAGGAATCATGAACCCTGAACGGTTTTTGCTTTGATACCATTTAAATTTTAAGATGACAAAAACCCATGGAAATAAAAATACCATTTTCTAATTATTAAATTAATATTTACTTCAAACTACATGACCAATTCTCGTATCCGTTGTCCACTGCATGGTTTTCAACGTAGGATACAATTGCTCAGTGTCTACCAAACCCTAACACTAACACTAGAAGTAGATGAAAGACTTGAAAAAAACCCTATCCTATATATGGGACCTGAACAACCTGTCTCTTTGTTACATAACATTCACAGCTTGCACTTGAAGAGCTAGTTGTTATTATTGTCATTGATAAGATGACCTTGTTTGTTGCCAACCAATGTAAGCACATATTGATAGATCTAATTAATAATAAGAGTGGAAAATGTGTATCATTAATAAGATTAACTCAATATACGGCTGGTCACTAATGGTGTGATATTGCCAATTTTAAGGCTTAGTTGCTTATAACTATGGATGCAATTACATCTCTTGTTGAAATTGGAAAATCAATTAATTAATCGATACATATTGTTGATCCCTTTCATAAACTGGTAGAGTTCCTTGGTTGTATACATGACCACTTTGAAAAAAAATGGAAATTCTGTTGTCTTAGTCAAGTGTTAAAGCTGGATTTTGTTCAATGAATTAAAATCATTTGTAGAGCCAGTTAATGTTAATAACTTGCCTTAATTATCGCAATTGCAAAACATATATGTTAAAACCTAGTTAGTGATAAGAAACTAAATTTAGGAAGAGTTATATATAATAGGCATCACGTAATTGAGGATTAGAAGTATGATTATTATAATATATATTTGCCATTTCATTGTTGTAGCCCTAACAGTAGAAAATACAATTATGTTTCATTGATATAATTATATAATAATGTAACTAATAGCATAATTCACAACAATTAATGGATTGATACGAGCATAATCCGCGACAATTATACCAAATAAGCAAAAACTTGCGAATTATGTGTACAAAAAAAGTTAATTCTTTGACTGATTAATAGTCTAAAACAACTGAAATAGTC
The DNA here is from genome assembly GCA_032619315.1 of Piper longum. Taxonomy (NCBI): domain Eukaryota; kingdom Viridiplantae; phylum Streptophyta; class Magnoliopsida; order Piperales; family Piperaceae; genus Piper; species Piper longum. The sequence continues at coordinate 1,272 of JAVDBV010087390.1, read as the reverse complement.
GGATGGATTAAAAAAAAGACTAATTAAAGTATCAAAGGAACTAAATGAAATTAATGGAAAATTTTGGGAAAAAAATTAAAAAGTGCATGGAATTAGATATTCAAGGAAACCCTAATCAATTCGGAGATTAATTAAGACAACAACAGCCTCGTAATCGAGACCAACTTTTTCTCTCCCCCACTAATTAATTCGGTTCACCAGAATTATGACGTCAGCAGACGGCCTTGAAGTCTTGGAAGAACTTCTCCCGCCGGAGGAGCTCCTTCTGCCGGCGGAGCTCCATCACTTTCCGGTGGGAATTCGAGTGCTGGGTCAGCATGAACGTCGGGCTCGCCGCCGGCCGGTACTCCGGCACCAGCCGGCCGGACTTGTAGCGGACGCCGCAGGCGTTGCACAGCGACTTGGGGCCCATCGGCCCCGTCCGCCACTGCGGCGTCTTCTCGGTGGCGCAGTGCGTGCACCGCCGCACCGCCGTCGACGCGTCCTCCCCCGCAGTCGACGAGGACGACGACGATGCCGACAGGACGGTGCTCGGTCTCGCCGCCGCCTCCCCCACCGGCGAGAACGGGGCCCAGCCGCCGCCGGGGACAGCAGCAGCCGCTCGGGACCGCTTGCTCCTGGCCCGGCCCGGGACTGCGGCGTCTGGCCGGGGAGTGAAGAATTCGCCGGCGCCGCCGACAATGGCGGCGGAGGAGTCGGAGAAGGAGTCCTCCACGAACTTGGACAGCCATTCCAGCTCCGCCGCATCCTCGCTCTGCGAAATTGACAACAACATAATTCACCACCGCAATCATCAACAAGTTCGACCAACTTTGAGAATTCGGAGTTTGACTCATTCCAACCTCAAACTTAACTTCGAACTCGTCTGCAAAGGTGTGTTTATTATACTCCTAGTCTAAAATGATCAATACCGTCTATCTCTTGACTACATTACCGGAAAAGAGAGGTCGTCGGAGAAGCTCGGCGGCAGGGGATCAATGGACATCTCCCCGCCGCGGCCCCAAAACGCGGGAGGCGGGGAGCCACGGTACTGATCCGGCGGCAGCTGCCCGGCGAAAGCCAAGGCGGCGGAGGCGCCAGTGGTAGTGGTGGCGGGAGAGGAAGAATCGGAGGAGTTCGCGTCGGGGTCGAAGACGTCGAGGTTGGAGAAATCGAGCAAGTCGTCGATGTGAATAAAGCTCTCCGACGGGGCAGTACCGAAGCAGCCGTGACACCTATCCATTTCCGGCGACATAGACATATATATAAATAGATTTGCGGATAGAGAAAAAA